>SKCR01046952.1:0-46176 GCA_019454045.1 Zanthoxylum bungeanum | reverse complement strand
TGGGATTTTGAAAATGACAAAGGCAAAATCATTATAGTCTTCTTGGAAGATAATGACATATCCCAAAAGTCTGTACAATTGTGGCAAACGAAATCGCGAAGCGTGACTGTCGTTTGGACAAAGCAGACATGAAGGAATTAAGACGAGCAAGGCTCTGACTTCAAATATGTTTGTCAAAATTATGTTCATTACTAGTATTAAAATTGGATTTTTAGATACTTAATATGGTACATAAATAAATATATATATTGATGTTCAGAATCTGCTATGAGCAGGATTAGAGAACTGTTATAATGTAACTAGTTTGACTAGATACATTATCTCTTTATCAGTGTTTAACCCACTGCGGGTGAACCTTTATATTTTAGAACACTAAAGTGTTTTATTATATAAGAATGATTGAGATACACATTAGATGTGAATAACATAATTTATATTTTGAATAAATATAAAAATCTCAAATATATATAATGACAAACAAAAATAGCTCAAATGATTGATCAGAAGAAACTAATTATGGCATTGTTGTCTGGGACACAATCGAACAAGACTCGTATATCCACACTTTCGAAGAGTGGGTACTCGGACTGATTTGATTCCAATCAAATAAAGTCTACGAATCTAGTTTATTGGGCAATAGCCTAAAACCACTATTTACTTGGTAAAAGTGTAAATGCCACCGATCTATAAGCCCTAGTTCATAATGAAGCAAGTGGGCCCATGTCTAGCTAGGCTAGATATGGATATGAATATTTCGTGACCTATACAGATGTGGCATCGTGTAATGGTTGTGTGTTTCTTTTGAAGAACACAAATCGGAAACTTTTAGAGTTTCGACACGAAATAGACAAATAGATCAACTATAGTATTATACCGTCACGGTAAGACCGTAATGGAAAATACTTAAGCAATAAGTTCTTATATACTTGAAAGAGTATAGTATTCTTTCAAATGAGACTCCTCCCGGAACACGTCAAAGTGACGGTGTGTCCGAACGGATTAACCGAATCATGTTAGACATGATAAGGCTAATCATGAGTCGCTCTGAGCTACAATTTCCTTCAACGGATAAGTTTTAACAGTGCAATAACTTATTTAGAATAAGGTTCCATAATAATCTGTTTGACAGATTACATATTAGATATGAACGGGAAAGAAACCGGGTTTCTCATTCCTGACCATTTGGGATGCTAGGCATATGTTTGGATGATACCAAACTTGAACCCAAATTGGATAAGTGTCAATTGTAGGCTATCCTAGGGATACCATAAGTATTGTACTTATACATCTCACAAGAGAACAATTAGATTGTTGCTCGCCATGTGGTTTTCCTAAGAGAAATACCAATATGCAGTGGTAAGTGGGAGGATAGTAAAACTCAATAAAAAATTGGAGTAATATTGTTCGAGGCACGAAATCCTTAATGGAACACATATAGTTCATCAAGGATGAAACTATTCCATTAATCTTCGAATACACAAGAACCACGTAGATCGGAGAGAGTCAGAAAACAACCTGGGGTATGGGTTTCTGATCTCACCTCATAAAGATGTTAATCTTTTAAGGTATACCATCTGATTACGTATGAGGTAGTGATACAAGGTATCGACTCCCTATTATGACAAAGTGTCATGAGTCCGAAATGGATTCCATGTATATCAACAAGTTTGGATACTAGTTGATGTACCATAAGACATTGTGCCTATTGGTACTTTATAAGTCTTCAAGGAAGACATACATGGAAGGCAACATACCAACGTACTAAGCTAGGCTTGTAAAGAAAAGGTAGAGTTATCAACATTGTGTTGATTCCGACGAAACCTTTTACCTGTTGCCATTGTAAATCCATTTGGATAATGCTTGCTAAAGCTGTGTATTTCATTATGAAATATGACAGCTTAACGGAAAATCGCTTTCCTGAAAAGGAAACCTTTCGGAAGATGTTTATAACATCCTGTCAGTTTTGTCGTACCATAACAAGCAAACAAGGTTTGCAGGTTATTCGATCCATGTTTGGATTGAAGCAAGCATAGGTTCTAGGAATTGTCGTTTTGATGTAATCATAATGGAGTATGATTTAATTCAAAACGAAATGATTCTTGTGTATATAAAAGGGTTAGTGGGAGTGCACTGACATGAATGTCATGTAAGATAATGATAATATGTCATTTCTTGGAAATGATATTCCCATAAAATAATCGGTGAAAGCTGGGCTTCCCTGATAACGACTGTAAGTCGTAACAAAGGTACTATACAATAGTATAACGGTACAGTGAGCTGGAAATATTCTGAGCAAGATAACTGTTGCCGAATAAACAACAAATGCGGATTATTGCTGCAGCTGAGGCAGCAATAGAAGCCATTTGGATCGATAATAAATCTAATTGGATTAGATATAATTCTGTTAGCAGCTGAGCTAGGCTACAGCGCATGCTAATGAATCAATGGTCTCATCAACGATCCAGATAAATACTTCGATATTCATCTGATTCGTTCGGATCATACATCATGGCGATGTGATGATCGTTTAAATCGCGTCAGACGATAATCATGCAAATCCGCTGACGAAAATCTTTTCTCAGCAATTTGAGCGAACCATACATAGTTCGGGTGTTAGACACTCGAGTGACTGGCTATGTGCCAAGTGGGAGATTGTTGGACAGTTATGACCCATAGCGTCACTATTTGTACAGATCACGGTGTTGTTGTACAAATTAAATATGTGACAAAGGAGATTGCACTCTCTCATCGTTTGTGATTAGATCACCATAGATATATAAATGAAGAGAGGTCCATATGATTAGTTCCTGGATTGAGAATGATATGAGACAGTATCAGTCCACGAAGGATTAATCATTAAATATCCCTAGCCGGAGTATTATCGAGACAGGACATCGATAATACGGAATAGGCTAGTACTGCACTTGTGCGCGTTGTGAGGGCACAACGACATAGTTCTCATATATTAAGTATTGGATACTTATGCAAGTGCGATAGGAGGTTGTGTTTCACCGATAGTACGGGAAACAGCTTCGCTCTGGATAGACCCCTCGGAATCCCATTGGTATTATGACTATGTGTCTATGGGAGGCCGAAATCAGGTAGGTGTGTATAGTCTTAACTTGAGACTTACATCGCTAATACTTACGATAATCGATAGACTTTGGTCTTGGTGGTACAGGGCTTTAACCGGTTCTGCGTACACCACTTCTGGGTTATCAGAGAGTCGTAGTGTATTGGGTGTGATGTCAAGATGGAAGTATCACTTCAGTCATAGTGGAGATGATGTCACGTAGGATACGGTACTAGTGCTCTTGAGTGTTGCGCAACCAATCGGGATATTGTGACCAGGTCATGAATATCTGATTATAGAGACTATGTTACCAGACATCCGACATGTGCTTCGGACGGGGCAGACACTTATCCAGCCCCAGCCCTAGCACGTGACAATCCGATACTGGGCCGATATACACAATACTTGGTATACTACGCTTGATACTGATCTTAAATATTCTTAGATGGATATGTCCGGAGAATTGGGTAGACTTGGTGCTTTGCTAGAAGCCAACCTTGTCTTGTAAATCGGTAAAACGTAGTACTTGGTACTCACGTGTTCGGATAGTCCGATGACCGATTTGACTGTCAACATATCCGGGGATCTCATGGGTCGCTTCCCAAAGATTCACCGATGACGTATGACTCGCACTTTTATTAATCTGGGATTAATATGATGAGAGAGAGAATTAATCTGGGATTAATTACAGAGATATTTTATCTGGGATAAAATATCAAATTTAAAGAGAGAGAGAATGATTAATTTGGAATTAATCGATTTGATTAATATATTTGATATATTAAACGAAATTGGATTTCGACGCGGAATTAAAATTAGATTTTAATTCGGGCGAGCGAATTAATTTAGAATTAATTCATTAGCGACGTGAATAGTGATTTCGCTAGGCGTAATCATTTAATTACGACGCAACGGAAAATTCGTTAAATTGGAATTAGCGAATCCGAGCCCGAGATTATTTGCGAGCGCATTCGCATTTGGAATTCGAGTGCGGCACGTCAAATCAAGCGTCAAGTCGCTAGTCGCATCTAGCGTCACATCAAGCGTCAAATCATGTCACTTTGAGTGATGTGACAATTGATTGGATTGATTGATTGATGTGATTGATGTGACAATTGATTGGATTGATAAAGTGAAGTGATGTGACTTGATGTAATAAAGGTGATGTGTGTGGGTGGGAATTAAACCCAAATGTGTTTGAAATGAATTTCAAATGAAATTCAAGTGCATTTGATGCATAAAATAAACACAAAAACCGTATACCACATTCACTCCACTTTCCCTCCTCTCTCTCCTCTTCTTCCTCTCCCTCACTCACGCCATTTCTGTTTTCTAAAGAGGCAGTGAACTGCCGGTTTTAAGAAGCAAAATGGAAGGGAAGCAAGTGTGTTTTGTGGCAAAACAAGAGTGCTAGCACACTCCGGGATCAATGCGAAGGTGATAGGAAAGCTTACCCATGAGCGGGATTCAAACGATGAAGCTTGGAGCTTCAAATCATGAAGACAAGGGACGAAATTCACTATTCACAGCAGCCCACTGCCTTGACAAAGTGAGCAGAATTCGAATTTTTGTTGCCCAAATCGTCGCTCAACCGCTCGATGGAAGTATTCCGCACTTCCGTCGTTGTATTAACTTATGATTCATGCTTGAGTTTTGATCTTGGGACCTATAGAAACTCCAACAAGAATCATTTTGTTTTGAATTAAATCATATACCATTATGATTACATCAAAAATATAGTTCCAAGAATGCAATGCTTGCTTCAATCCATCAATGGATTGAATTAACTTGAAAACCTTGTTTGCTTGTTTTGGTACGACAAAACCGTCAGGATGTTGTAAACATCCTCCAAAAGGTTTTCGTTAAGGAAAGCAGTTTTGGCATTCAGCTACCATATTTCATGAATGAAACATGCAGCATTAGCAAGCATTGTCCGAATGGATTTAAGCATGGCGACAGTTAAAAGGTTTCATCGTAATCGACACAATGTTGATAATGATACCTTTTCGCTACAAGCCCAGCTTAGTACGTTTGTATGTTGCCTTCCATGTATGTCTTCCTTGAAGACTTATATAGTACTAATAGGCACAATGCCTTTCGGTACAACAACCAGTGTCCAAACTTGGTTGGTATACATGGAATCCATTTCGGACTTCATGGCACTTTGCCATAATAGGGAGTCGATACCTTGTATCACTTCCTCATACGTAGTCAGTTTGTCTTCCTCAATAAGATTGACATCTTTATGAGGTGAGATCAGAAACCCATACCTCCCAGGTTATTTTCTAACTCTCTCCGACTTACGCGGTTCTTGTGTATTCGAAGATTATTGGTATAATTTCATCCTTGATGAACTATTTATGTTCCATTAAGGAATCGGTGCCTTGAACAGTATTACTCTGATTTTCATCGAGTTTTACTTTCTTCCCACTTACCACTGCATATAGGTATTCCTCTTAGGAAAACCGAATGGCGAGCAACAATTACATTGTTCTCTTGTGAGATGTATAAGTACTATATTTTGGTTTCCCCAGGATAACCCACAAATTAGGCATTTATCCGATTTGGGTTCTAGTTTGGTATCATCGAATTGTATGCCCATCATTCCCAAATCTACAAGAATGAGAAAATCCAGTTTCTTTCCTATTCATATCTAATATGAAGTCTGTCAAACAGATTTTTATGGAACCTTATTCAAAATAAGTTTTGCAATGTTTATGCGTATCCCTTGAAGGAAATGGTAGCTCAGAGTGACTCATGATTAACCTTATCATGTCCAACAAAATTTGATTTCTCCGTTTGGACACACTATCAAATTGACGTGTTCCGGGAGGAGTCCTCATTGAAAGAATACTATACTCTTTCAAGTATTCGAGAAACTTATTGCTTAAGTATTTTCATCACGGTCCAATCATGAGGTTTTAATACTTTAGCCGATCTGTTTGTCTACTTCGTGTCGAAACTCTAAAAGTTTTCGATTCGTGTTTCATCAGAAACACATAACCATAATGCGATACCACATCTGTAAAGGTTTTGAAGTATTCATATCCACATCTAGCCTAGTTAGATATGGGCCCACTTACGTCACCATGAACGAGGGCTAACAGATCGGTGCCACTTACACTTTTACCAAGTAAAAGGTATTTTAGGCACTTTGCCTAATAAACTAGATTCGTAGACATTATTTGAATAGAATCAAATCTGTCCTAGTATCCACTCTTCGAAAGTGTGGATATACGAGTCTTGTTTAATGTGTCACAGACAACAATGCCACAAATAAGTTTCAACTGATTAATTCAGTTCGAGCTATTTGTTTGTCATGTTATGCGTTTGAGATGTATTTATATTTAAAATATAAATGTTGTTATTCACATCTAATGTGTTTATCTCATTATAATCTTTATAAAATAAAACACTTTAGTGTTCTAGAATATAAAGGTATATCCGCAACAGATTATACTATGATATAGAGATAATGTTTGTAGTCAAACTAGTTACATTTTAACAGTTTCCTAATTTAAGTACAGACCCGAATGGTAGTTCCTAAACTTAGGTCTCTACGGTCAAAACAGCGACTCTCGTCCCGTTTCCGATTCGCAGATCAATCTCATCTGAAGTCAGTATCCAGATTGTCAGCAGATTATGCACATCAGTACATATTTATGTACCATACTCAGTATCTAAAATCCAATTTTAATACTAGTAGCGAACATGTTTATGACAAACATACTTGATGCCGGAGCCTTGCCCGTCTTTAATTCCTTCATGTCTGTCTTGTCCATATGGCAGTCATGCTTTCAATGACCCTGTTTGCCACAGTTTAGGCAGACATTTTGGGATATCTCCTATGTCTTCCCAGAAGATTATAATGATTTTGCCTTTGCCCCTTTTCAACACCCCAGAAGCCTTTGGCCAAGCCTTGGCCTTCTGGGATGTCGAAGTAAGATGCGCCTTGTGCTTCTTGCCCTATTGCAAACTCTGGCTTTGTCTAATTGAGTATAGCCATTAACTCTCCAAGAGTTTTTTATTGCAATTTGTACTTCTAAGATCTAAGGATATATCTATGAAGATTCTTCAATTTCAATATCATACTATAAGGATCTAATCCTTAGTTCTGACTAAGAAATTAAGGATTCTTTGCGGCAAGCATAACGGATTAAGCACTAAAGTTATCATCACATGAATATTCCAAATATCATGTTATACTATTTGCTCAACTCCGGGCTTAGGCTCGAGACGTCACTCTATCAAATAAAGTAACTTCTCGGTCCCCTGGACTATCCTCAGATTTTATTCCCAATCTGAAAATTAAATCCATTTAAAAAACATTTTCTCCCAGGATTATGTTCTAAACGCTAATCTTTCATTTATCTTGATTCTAATAGTCTAACTATCAAATCAACGATTTTAGGTACTATTTATTATAATGATTACTATAGTCTAACTATATAATCAACTATAATTTAATTGGTTTAAATTCAAATATATTGATTACTAAAATCCAATTATATAATCAACTATAATTGAAGTAGTTTGAATACAGTCCAACTATTTAATTAAAACAACGATTAAATATTAGTACAACTAATATATTAATTTGATGACGAAAAATTTGAAATAAGCACGTATTGGCAAGTATCTAAACGAATTTACAAATTTAATACTTGTCTCCCACTATTTTTCGGCGAGCCTCTAATCCTCTATTGAGTACTCGGGAAACCTTGTTTCCTAGTGGGCTAGGATCCCGTTAAATAACACACAACCTTGACTTTGCCAACAAATTGTATGATATTTAACTAGGTAGATCTCTAAGATCAATTGGATCTCATCCAATTCCTAGATCCAGTAGGTGGACATCCAAGTCTGAAACATATATTATATATATGCCAATATATCCAAAATATTCCCTAACATTTTTCCTCTTAATCAATTAAGCCTTGGCTTTGGCACAACAAACTTAATGATTCCAGTTAAGCGGGACCCATTGACCATGGAATGCTTCGTAATCAATGTCGATGGACAAGAAGTGATCTTGACTTTGGCCAACAAATCACAACTTGGACAAGACACGCGATATGGAATAAAGCCTTCATGATTCAAACACATCCATGTTGGACAAAGGTCTTGACATTGGCCAACAAACCAGTGCAAATCTTGGATCTTAAGAATGAATCATTCAATGGAAGGAAAAACACTTAATATGTTATGAGGGTTTTTCGTGTAATTGGCAACCAATTAATTATCTTTCTTAGGTCTCATCATCATACACCCTTAAACATGCATTCTAAAACATAATAAGGCGCGTATAAATAAAATAATAATGATATGCGGATGGATATTTAAACACATTGTTCCTAGAACAAATCTCTCACTTTCCTCTCTCCCGCTAGCGCACAATTTACTTCTACCCAATTACATAACACTTCTAAAGAAACCTCATTTACATTGAGGGGAATAGGTGATAAGAGAAATACAAAGAGTCAAGAGGTAATAGGCTGGACACGCAGGTCCAATTTAGTAAATTCTAAATTTATTACAATAATTTCCAAAATTGCCCTCACCCATCTAATATTCATCCGATATATATTATTCATACATCACATCCATGTATTCACACAAATCATGTTATCAATCAATCTAATCCAATTAATTAATCTAAAATTAATGACCATCCAATGTTCAAACAACGATTTGATTTGCGCGAGTTAAACTCATTTTAAGAATAAGTACTCAAAGTACGAATTCTTGAATTATATTAAACTACAACATTAAATCCAATTTAATTTGTATTCAATACTAATTCTATATTAATTCCAAATTAAATAATTACACTTTCTTAATGAGGCTTTGCGACTTAGATTCTAAATCTAATCTTTTCGTGTCTCAAAGCCCAATTAACATCCAATGTCAATTTAATTAAAGCCCGATGGGCTTTCAATCAATTTCTTAAAGCATGGACTTTGGTCAATATGGGTCAAACCCAAATATCAAAGCCCATTTAAGGAATCACCCTTATTTGCCAAGAAACCAATTTAGGCCCATTAGGCCCAATTAAAATTAAAGGTCCATTTAATTATATTTGGACTTTATGGTTATGGTTTTGGGCCCAATTGGATCCAACCAATTAGCCGAAACCAACTTGGCCCAACCAAGCCCATTAAGCCCAAATACAACTTTACAAGCCCAATTCCAAATTAAGCTCAATTAATTTAAATCACAAAATTCCAAATTTCACAATTAAATTAATCTAAGTGAATAGCCATAATTAATTACTCAAATTAATATTTCCAAAACACCAATTTACACAATTAATTATGCTTATTATCATCAACACATGTCCAACATTATTGAATCAAAAATCAATCATTTTCCATGATATCATTCACGGCAATTAGGGAATTTTTGTCCAATTTCGATTTTAATCCAATTAAATCCTAAATCAACAATTCCCAAGTCTTTCAAACTCATCCAATGATTCAAAAAACAAAAATCACCATGACATTATGGTAAGCTCACATTCGGCCAAGCCAAACATTTTGGGGAAAATTCATCCAATTCAATTTTCATCAAATTGACCATACATAACACTATGTTATCATCATTCAAGCATATTCAAACAATCAATTTCATCCAAACATGATGAAATCAATTTTACCCAATTTTAACCCTAAATCAATTTCATGCTTAAACAATGCTCTCGATACCATTGATGGGTTTCTACTATAGTCCCAAGATCGATTTAAGCATTTAAACATGTGAATACAACAAATAAGTATGGCGGAATCATACTTACATTGATCGGCTTTTGCGATGCGAGGAACAACAAAAATTTCTTCACCATTGAAGCTCTCGGCCAAGCCCTTGTTTTTATGCTCCATGATTTTCGGTCATCTCCATTTGTGTGCTCCAAGCTCCAAGCTTTGTAAATGGTGATTCCATGCTCATGAATGGGTTTCCCTATCACCTTTGTATAACTCTTAATGTGTGCTAGCACTCTTGAAATTTTGCCACAAAATTTCTATTGCTTCTACATGCTCTCGGCATTGAAGGCAAAAAAGAGAGAAGAAAATGGCCCCTTGGCCGAATGTGTGAGAGAGAGAGAGAAGTCTGATGAGTTGATTTTTGTTTCTAAAACAATTACCAAAAATTGATTTCCAAAAATTTGGTATATGGCTTTCAAAAAGTCAAACAAATTTTGGAGCCAAAATGGCAATTAATGCCCTCAACAACCACCATCAACTATTCACATCAATCAATGATGTGACTTCCATCACTTGATTGACTAGTGATTTGACGCGTGATGTGACTTATTGGCCGCACTTGAATTCAAAATGCGAGTGGGCCCGCAAACACTCACGGGTTCGGGTTCGCTAATTCTGAATTAACGAATTTTCTGTTGCGACGTAATTAAATCAAATTTAATTAAATAATTATGCCTAGCAAAATTACTATTCACATCGCTAGCGAATTAATTCAAATTAACTCGTTCGCCCAAATTAAAATCTAAATTTAATTCCGGGTCGAAATCTAATTTCTATAATATATCGATTATATTATTTTATCGATTAATTCCAAATTAATCATTCTCTCTCTTTAAATAATATTTTATCCCAGATAAAATATCTCCGAAAATAATCCTAGATTAATTTTCTCTCTCTAATAATTAATCCCAGATTAATTATATGCGAGTCATACGTCATCGGTGAATCATCGGGAAGCGACCAATGAGATCCCTGGATATGTTGGCAGTAAATTCGGTCGTCGAACTATCCGAACACGTACGTACCTAGTACTACGCTTTTACCGATTTACAAGACATGGTTGCCTTATAGCAAAGCACCGTGCCTACCCAATTCTCCAAAAATATTCTTAAAAGAATATGTAATCTTTATCAGGCGTAGTATACGTAGTATTGCGTATTTCGATCCAGTATCGGATGTCACGTGCTAGGCCTGGGCCTGGAATTGTGTCTGCCCCGTTACTAAGCACATATAGGATCTCTGGTAACTAGTCTCTTTAATCGGATAAACATGACCTTGTCATAATATCCCGATAGCTGCAGCATATAAGAGCACCAGTTCCGTATCCTACGTGATCATCATCTCCATTATGACTGGAGTGATACTTCCATTTCGACATCACTCCCAATACACTACGAATCTCAATATACCCAGAAGAGGCATACACAGAACCTGTTAAAGCCCTGGACGACCAAAACCAAAGTATATTGATTGTCGCAAGTACTAGAGGTGCAAGTCTCAGGTTAAGACCAAATACATCTACCCTGATTCGGACTTCCATAGACACATAGTCATACTACCAACGGAATTCCAAGGGGTCTATCCAGAGCGAAGAAGTTTCCATACCATCGGTAAACACAACCTCCTATTACACTTGCATGAGTATCCAATACCCAAATATATAAGAACTATGTAGTTATGCTCCCACAACGCGCACAAGTGTAATACTAGTCTATTCCGCATTATCGATGTCCAATCTCGATAATACTACGACTAGAGATATTTAATGATTAAACCTTTGTGGATTGATATTGTCTCATATCATCTCAATCTGGAACTAATCATAAAGACCTTTTATCATTTATATATCTTGGTAATCTAATTACAAATGATAAAAGAGCAATTTCCTGTATCACATAGTTAATTTGTACAACAACACCATGATCTGAACAAATAGTGATGATATGGGTCATAATTGTCCAACAATTATATGGCGGAGGCAATCTTGGACTTATAGGGATCGTTTCAAAGGCCGTACAAGAAGTAGGCAGTCACGTTTTGGGAATCATCCCAAAACCCATGGCGGAGGCAAATCTTATTGGACCATCAAACGGAGAGGAACTGATTGTGCCAGGTATGTCTGAACGATTGGTAGAAATGATTAATCGTGCTGATGCTTTTATTTCTTTGCCAGGTGGCTTGGGTACATTGGAGGAAATTTTTACAGTGTTATCTTGGGCGAACCTGAACATACACCAAAAACCGATTGGATTGTACAACGTTGAAGGATTTTATGATTTTCTTTGTGTGTTTCTATGGGACACAGAAACTGGGCGACGCATGCTGTTTTAGGCTCGCGGCCTAGTTGGGAGTACGGAGTAGCCACGAGGGACTAAATCGGAGAATAATGGAGTTGCCACCGGGTGTGAATCGGGAAAATGAGATTTAAGGCTGCACTCACCCCTCGCAAGGGAAGACCTCAAACCGTTGGGTTCGGAATGGTCTCTTACTTATGTCACTTGTAATGAAAGGATTTGTGTAATAATTTAATCAAGCTTAAGTAACACTTATTTCCAAGAGTGTCATGCTTCTAAGTTCACATGCATACATCAACAAGTTCATCTAAATTTACATGTAACACATATCCGAATTTGCATACAGCCTATTTGCATGTAATCTATGTCTCAATTTGCATACATAAGGATTAACATACGGCAAGCATACAAGTTAATAAACACATTACACTCATACATGTGGGGAATATGGATGAACAACACCTACACAATCTTGCATAATGCATAGAAACAATCAGGTTCATCATACGAAGGAATAGCTACTAGGGACAATTATGTACGAAATCTGATGAAAATAACTCAGTTCAGAGGGTGCGCGTTCGCGTAGCGTTCGAGAACGCGTTCGAATGGTAAACAGAAGGTTCACGTTCGTATAGCGTTCGAGAACACGTTCGAACGGAGCCAGACTTGATGCATGAAACACTAAGAAGATGCGTGTGCATTCGCGTAGCGTTTGATAACGCGTTCGAATGGTAAAGAGAAGGTTCACGTTCGTAAAGCGTTCGAGAACGCGTTCGAATGGAACCAGACCTGATGCATGATGGAACTAAGAAAATGCGTGCGCATTCGCGTAGCATTCGAGAACGCGTTCGAATGGTAAACAGAATGTTCACGTTCATGAGGCGTTCGAGAATGTGTTCGAACGGAACTAGACCTTATGCATGCAACACATTCATAGAAAACAAATCCACAATGTGGGACATCACGTTTCCGATTGAACTCATCTCACATCCAACTGAATATACACCAACCGGCGCGGCAAAGTATCGTGGTAAAGGATTTTAACCCCTCCAAATAGGAGACCTTTAATCCGACTTACTAAGCCCATGCGCTCGACCGCATCATGCATACAAAGAATAAAGACAATAATATCAAACTTAGTATGCCCGATTGGACATATCTTACATCCAACCGAACACACATCAACTGGCGCGGCAAAGCATCGTGGTAAAGGATTTTAACCCCTCCAAATAGAGGACCTTTAATCCGACTTACTAAGCCCATGCACTCGATCGCGTCATGCATACAAAGAATAAAGACAATAATATCAAACTTAGTATGCCCGATTGAACATATCTTACATTCAACCGAACACACATCAACCGGCGCGACAAAGCATCGTGGTAAATGATTTTAACCCCTCCAAATAGGGGACCTTTAATCCAACTTACTAAGCCCATGCACTCGAACGCGTCATGCATACAAAAAGTAACATGCGGAATTCAAATGACGAAAAATAAATAAATCAAAGCAATATAAAACAAAAGAAGGTGCCATTTACTCAAGCGTTATGTGGAGTTGTATCCCGAGTACAGATCATACTACCGTCCAATCGGAATCGGCTATGAAATTTATGTCCGGGTTTCCATCCGATATACCGCGAGAGTTGACACATCTTTCATTTTATTCCCAGGCCACAACATACAATATTTCGTAATACATGCATATTTATCTACTCAACGGCCACAACATGCTTTTCAACATAACAATCATGCGAACAATATTCTATAAATAATAAAAATAAAAAAGAAAACGAATGTGGAAAATACCCTCAGGTCTAACTTTTTTTGCCGACTTTCGGACCTGCGTTTCAAGGAGATCGGAAGGGTAAAACTCCTCAACTTCTCCAGTTCACTGGTTTAGCGTCTTAGCTCACTGTTTTGCTATTTTGATTGCTGTTTGGCCTCCGTTTTGCTATTGTTTCCTCTGTATTTTCTGCTCACTGTTTAGGTCACTGTTTTGACGTTTCAACTGACTGTTTTGGGTGTTTTCTAAAGGTTTTAAGTGAAGTTTTTTTGTGATTATTTTAAGGATTATAAGTGCAGTTTTATGTTACTGTTTTAAGGATTTTAGGGACTGTTTTGGGTGTTTTTGGGCTGCTGTTTGGAGTGATTTGGGCTGCTATTTTCGGTGGAATGGGCTACTATTTTCGGTGGAAAGGGGCTGCTGTTTGGGGGAGATTTTCGGTGATGTGTGGGGGGTTTAGGGGCTATGATCTTTTCAGCTATGGAGTGGAGGAGATGAAGAGAAATTTTGTTGCTTCTTTCATGTAATTTGCGTGTAATATCTAGGGCTTTTTTTGTTGTGATTTGCGTGTGAGTTATGTGTATGAGCTAGGGGCTGCATGTCTTGGTTAGGCGTTGTTTATATAGAGAAGGGCTAGGGCTTATCCTTGTCTCACAAGGAAGGGATTTGATTTAGTGTCTAAGAAGGAAAGCAATGGATTTGATGGAGACAAGATTGGTTTAGATTAGGAAGTCAATATCTTTAAATTGGTTATGAGTGATTTAATTAGGCATGACATCTTTTTAATTTAGCATGTGATTTTGTTTAGTTAGGAAGTTAATATATTTGATTTATCTAAATTAGGTATGATTATATTTTATGTTTTATTTAATTGGTAAATGGTTTAATTATTTTATTTAATTCAATGTTTAATTTAATTAATATTTGATTTAATTTGGGTGTAATTTAAGGGCCTTGGACGTGTGGGCCTCGCAGCAAAACCAGAAATACCGACACCATTCGAAAGCCTCTTAGATCGCTGCATGAACGCCCGCAATATGTTTGACGTTCGAACGTGGTAATGAACGCAGCACGAACGAAAACAGTGAACTTGTGAAATGAACTTGATGACATACTTATTCTGAATTTCCCCTTCCGACGTCCGTTTCCCGTAATATCCTTAACTTAAAAAAGGTAGTGCCTCCAATTGAGACTCATTATCGGGTTTCACATGTAAAAATGCAATGCCTACAGTCGCCCCCACTTTGATGAGACTTGTGCAGTGTGTGACTATGAACAATCCTATCAAAGTTATACAACTGTTGCCTCTTGACTTACCATGTGTTGAGTTGAGTTGATGTTGTGCTGTACCTCGCAAAATTGATCTGATGTTAACGTGGGCCTCGCCCCCAGAGTGCCATACTCGGCTAGACTGATGCTGATAAGGATGTGGGCCTCGCCCCCAGAGTGCCATACCCGGCCAGACTGATGCTGATAAGGATGTGGGCCTCGCCCCAAGAGTGCCATACCCGGCCTGACTGATGTTGATAAGGATGTGGGCCTCGCCCCAAGAGTGCCATACCCGGCCATACTGATGTTGATAAGGATATGGGGCTCCCCCCAGAGTGCGATACCCGGCCAGACTGATGTTGATAAGGATGTGGGCCTCGCCCCCAGAGTGATACTGATACTGTTAATGATATGGGCCTCGCCCCCATACTGATACTGATATGGGCCTCACCCCTAGACTGATACTGATATGGGCTTTGCCTACATGTTGATACTGATGTTGACGTAGGCCTCAGCCCTGAGACTCATCCCTGAAACTGATGCTGATGTGGGCCTCGACCCATAGACTCATCTCCAAAAACTGATACTGATGTAGATGTGGGCCTCGCCCCTAACCGATACTGATATGGGCCTCGCCCCCAGACTGATACAAATGTGGGCCTCGCCCACGGACTGACACTGATATTGGTCTCACCCCCAGACTAATACTGATATGGGCCTCAACCCCGTGATTCATTCTTGAAGACTGCTGACATTGTACTGTTGCTACTTCTGGTTGGCTTGCATTTGACGCTTTCTCTTTTCTTCTTTGAAACCTTTGAATACAAAACAAAACAAACACAAAAAGGAATGCAAAATACGTTACGTGTATGCATGTATGCATGAATGAGTTTCATATCCCGTTGGGTTAGGTCATCCACCAATTCCCTTGGTGACTGCTCGGTTTTCTCTTCCTCTGGCAAAGTACTGCTTCAATCTATCCACATTGATCAGCCCGGTGAACTCATGTCCTTCCAAGTCTGATAGCCTCACTGCCCCATTTCCCATTACTGAACGGTTATTCTGTAGTTTCTGCTTGCTTCTTTTGGGAATCCCCCGTGTTCTGAGTGTCGCTGAATATCATGGTATCAGGGTTGAATGCTTTTGTCAAACATACTCATGTCATACAGGTTGAAAGGAAATGACTCAGGCAAGTAGGCGAAATGGATGTCTTTATTATTATTCATGAAAAAGGTTCAAACAAGTAGACGAAGTTGATGTCTTTATTAAAAATGTAGAAAATAAACCAGAAATAGCAGTTTCATTGCCTTTTTCCTCAGCCTACGGTTCGTTACTACTGTTATCCTTTATCTCAATGCAAGAAGCCTGGTGATTGAGAGTTTGGAGGACAAAGGTTTCGGGTAGGCCGGAGTTGATCATGTAAGTCGGTGGGGGAACATAGTGATAATCTGGCAGAGGGTTGGTGTGTGTGCTAGGCTGTTCTTTTTCAGGATATGGTATTTTGTGGGCATCAATGAGGTCTTGAATTTCATACCGAAAGCGGGAACAGCTGTCAGTATCATGGCCGTGTTGATGGTGGAAGTGACAGTAGCGGTCTATTTTTAGATGTGGTGGTGGGGGATTTGGAAGTGGTTTAGGCTCCAAAAGGTTTTAAGAATCCTTGCCTTGTCAACTTCTCAAGTACCTTGGACAAAGGTCTTCCCAAGTTGGAGAAACGCCGGTTCTTGATGGTAGCAACCTCGGCAGCAGTGGGTTTGGTCTCAGAATGCCCCCAAAAAGTCCTCCTATTCTGGCCATAGAACTTCCGATTTTCAGCCCCTTCTTCCTCAATATCCATGACAGTTTCCCTCAACTGTCGAAAATCAGAAATCATCGAAGTCATCCGCCTCAGCTTACCATAAATAGGGGGCTTGGTGCCCTTGATGATCATTTTAATTTGTTCTTTATCTGAATGCCGAGTCTGCATTTTCAAAAGCTGGCTTCTCCAGCGATCCACATACTCTTTGAAACTTTCCTCTGGCTTCTGTTTAGTGTTCTCCAAATCACGGAGTGACAAGTCAATCTCTAAGTCTGTAACATATTGCTTCAGAAAAGCATCAGCTAGTTCTCTCCAATCTTCCTTAACCTTCTTCTCAAGGCTATGATACCAAACCACAGGTGCCCCCTCGAGTGACATCCCAAACATCTTTTGGACCTGGCGCTGTGATAGGCCCACTGAACTCATGACTGAGACATATTGCTGCAGATGGACTCTCGGGTCTCCATTCCCATTAAACTTGGCCATGTCGGGCATTTTAAACTGAGCTGGCAGCTATTCTCCGAAGGTCATTGCCTTATAATCTAACAACTCTTCATGTTTACCCCTCATTTTGCGAGTAACTGTTTCAACCTGATCCTGAAGCTTCTGAAATTCTGCCTGAGACCTAATCACTCTACCTATTGCATACTCTGCCATATCATCATCAAAAGTGGGGATATCATCCCTCAACCCATTCAGAGGCTCCTCACGCCTCACATTCTCATAATTTCCCCCAGCACGGGGTACATCCATATCAGCCACAACAGTAGTCAAGGCTTGCAACTGTTCAGTAATCTTGGCGAAACCATTTTCCAACTGATCTATCCGGGATACCTCGTTATCAGACGCACTCATATCTGTTACCAGTCTTTTGGTGAGTCTTCACTCTTCCCCAACCCAACGGGAATCTATGATGGCTTTTTAGACACAAGGATTAACATGATGCGTGTATGCATGAAATGAATGAGATGCATGTGATACAAGGAATATATCAACTTATTAAAATTTTCACATAAATCGGCTCATCATCATTTTAGAAGCTTTTGGGCTAACTGTCATAGGAGTGAACTCGTCCCAGTTTAAATGGCCCAACGAGCCCATATCCCATGACAAATGGTCCAAATAGATCCAAACGACGATGTTCCCAAACACAAGCATAAAAGAAAGATAATGCAAACATAAAACAATGATTTCTACAGAATGGCCCATCAACATTTCAGAAGCTTTGGGCCTAATGGTCATAAGGTACGAACTTGCCCCAGTTTAAATGGCCTAGCAAGTTCGCATTTCTGACAATAGTCCAACTGCATCCAAATGAGGATGGTCCATGAGCACATATTCAAGGAAATAATTTTTACTTTAACCATACAACCCCGGTCTATGGGTGGGTTCGAAAGAGTGTAGACAAAGGCTCTCACCGGCGAAGGATGGCCCACAACTAGGTCTCCCCAATCAAGGGTTCGAGCGACCAAGTGAACGCACCTTTTTTTATACACTAAGGTACGTGCAAATGAGCTATGGTGTGTGACTGACTGTCTAATGGATTTCTCATTGTAGATTCCCTAGAGGGAGGGTGGAGCGAGGCTCTCTTAAGTACCCTAGCCTCTTAGGCTCTTATCGCTTGGTGACAGGAATAAACAACGAGTCCTCCAAATTAGTCCATCACAATAGGCTACGGGTAGATGGCTACATTGGTGCCTTCACAACTTTTCCTTCTAGAAAGGTAGTGAATGAAGGAAGACACCAAACCATTACCTAGCCTCAAAATGCCTTTGATTAAACCCCAATTTTACCTACTATAGACACGGTCAATTAAAACATAAATCCAAACATTACAAGAAAATATTTCGGGGCTGATTCTCTACCCCAGTGGAGTCGTCAGACTGTGGGACACAGAAACTGGGCGACGCATGCTGTTTTAGGCTCGCGACCTAGTCGGGAGTACGGAGTAGCCACGGGGGACTAAACCTAAGAATAATGGAGTCGCCACCCGGTGTGAACCGGGAAAATGAGATTTAAGGCCGCACTCACCCCTCGCAAGGGAAGACCTCAAACCGTTGGGTTCGGAATGGTCCCTTACTTATGTCACTTTTAATGAAAGGATGTGTGTAATAATTTAATCAAGCTTAAGTAACACTTATTTCCAAGAGTGTCATGCTTCTAAGTTCACATGCATACATCAACAAGTTCATCTAAATTTACATGTAACACATATCCGAATTTGCATACAGCCTATTTGCATGTAATCTATGACTCAATTTGCATACATAAGGATTAACATACGGCAAGCATACAAGTTAATAAACACATTACACTCATACATGTGGGGAATACGGATGAACGACACCTACACAATCTTGCATAATCCATAGAAATAATCAGGTTCATCATACGAAGGAATAGCTACTAGGGACAATTATGTACGAAATCTGATGAAAATAACTCAGTTCAGTGGGTGCGCATTCCTGTATCATTCGAGAACACGTTCGAACGGTAAATAGAAAGTTCGCATTCGTATAGCGTTCGAGAACGCGTTCGAACGGAGCCAGACCTGATGCATGAAACACTAAGAAGATGCGTGCACATTCGCGTAGCGTTTGATAACGCGTTCAAACGGTAAACAGAAGGTTCGCGTTCGTATAGCGTTCGAGAACGCGTTCGAACGGAACCCGACCTGATGCATGACGGAACTAAGAAAATGCGTGAGCGTTAGCGTAGCGTTCGAGAACGCGTTCGAATGGTAAACAGAATGTTCACGTTCGTGTGGCGTTCGAGAATGCGTTCGAACGGAACCAGACCTGATGCATGCAACACATTCATAGACAAGCAAATCAACAATATGGGACCTCACGTATCTGATTGAACTCATCTCACATCCAAACGAATATACACCAACCGGCGCGGTAAAGTGTCATGGTAAATGATTTCAACCCCTCCAAATAGGGGACCTTTAATCTGACTTACTAAGCCCATGCGCTCGATCGCATCATGCATACAAAGAATAAACACAATAATATCAAACTTAGTATGCCCGATTGGACATATCTTACATCCAACCGAACACACATCAACCGGTACGGTAAAGCATCGTGACAAAGGATTTTAACCCCTCCAAATAGGGGACCTTTAATCCGACTTACTAAGCCCATGAACTCGATCGCGTCATGCATACAAAGAATAAAGACAATAATATCAAACTTAGTATGCCCGATTGAACATATCAAACATTCAACCGAACACACATCAACCGGCACGGTAAAACATCGTGGTAAAGGATTTTAACCCCTCTAAATAGGGGACCTTTAATCCGACTTACTAAGCCCATGCACTCGTTCGCGTCATGCATACAAAAAGTAACATGCGGAATTCAAATGACGAAAAATAAATAAATCAAAGCAATATAAAACAAAAGAAGGTACCGTTTACTCAAGCGGTTGTGGAGTTATATCCCGAGTACAGATCATACTACCGTCCATTTGGAATCGGCTATGAAATTTATGTCCGGGTTTCCATCCGATATACCGCGAGAGTTGACAAATCTTTCATTTTATTCCAAGGCCACAACATACAATATTTCATAATACATGCATATCTATCTACTCAAGGGCCACAACATGCATTTCAACATAATAATCATATGAACAATATTCAATAAATAATAAAAAAAAAAAACGAATATTGAAAATACCCTCAGGTCTAACCTTTTTTGCCGACTTTCGGATTTACGTTTCACGGAGATCGGAAGGGTAAAGCTCCTCAACTTCTCTGGTTCACTGGTTTAGTGTCTTAGCTCACTGTTTTGCTGTTTTGCTTGCTGTTTGGCCTCCGTTTTGCTGTTGTTTCCTCTGTATTTTCTGCTCACTGTTCAGGTCAATGTTTTGACGTTTCAAAGGACTGTTTTGGGTGTTTTCTAAAGGTTTTAAGTGCAGTTTTTTTGTGATTATTTTAAGGATTATAAGTGCAGTTTTATGTTACTGTTTTAATGATTTTAGGGACTGTTTTGGGTGTTTTTGGGCTGCTGTTTGGAGTTATTTGGGCTGTTATTTTAGGTGGAAGGGTAACTATTTTCGGTGGAAATGGGCTGCTGTTTGGGGGAGATTTTCGGTGATGTGTGGGGGGTTTAGGGGCTATGATCTTTTCTGCTATGGAGTGGAGGAGATGAAGAGAAATTTTTTTGCTTCTTTCTTGTAATTTGCGTGTAATATCTAGGGCTTTTTTGTTATGATTTGCGTGTGAGTTATGTGTATGAGCTAGGGGCTGCATGTCTTGGTTAGGGGTTGTTTAGATAGAGAAGGGCTAGGGCTTCTCCTTGTCTCACAAGGAATGGATTTGATTTAGTGTCTAAGAAGGAAAGCAATGGATTTGATGGAGACAAGATTGGTTTAGATTAGGAAGTCAATATCTTTAAATTGGTTATGAGTGATTTAATTAGGTATGACATCTTTTTAATTTAGAATGTGATTTTCTTTAGTTAGGAAGTTAATATATTTGATTTATCTAAATTAGGTATGATTATATTTTATGTTTTATTTAATTGGTAAATGGTTTAATTATTTTATTTAATTCAATGTTTAATTTAATTAATAATTGATTTAATTTGGGTGTAATTTAAGGGCCTTGGATGTGTGGGCCTCGCAGCAAAACCATAAATACTGACATCGTTCGAACGCCTCTTAGAACGCTGCACGAATGCCCGCAATCTATTTGACGTTCGAACTTGGTAACGAACGCAGCACGAATGAAAACAGTGAACTTGTGAAATGAACTTGATGACATACTTATTCCGAATTTCCCCTTCCGACGTCCGTTTCCCGCAATATCCTTAACTTAAAAAAGGTAGTGCCTCCAACTGAGACTCATCATCGGGTTTCACATGAAAAAATGCAATGCCTACAGTTTCTTGATGATCCCCGGAGAAATGGGTTCGTGTCAAAACCTTTAAAAGAACTCATCTTCACTGCCAGAACTGCTCCAGATGTAATTGACCAAATCATAGCCTATGAACCACAAATTGACCCTATCCTTTCAAAGATAAATTGGTCTGAGGACGATCGTGGTAAGAGGCGTCGGATTAATCTGGATCTTAACCTTTAAGTTTTCATTTAGATGTAGAATCTCAGCTAACAAGGTACGTTTTTCTAAACTCTTCTTCTACTATTTTAGACATTGGGGAGAATGTCTCATTTAGGTTTGGGGGAGGGAATTAGTTGATTAGTATATTATTTTTAGTTGTGTGTTGTTTTTTTTTTAAGTCCAAAATTTTTCGAAAAATACTAAATAATTGAAAATTTTTCAAAAATTACAAAAATATTTTGCGTTTTTGTTTTTATTTTGACTAAAAAGGTGAAATTGGTAAAAGATAGCTGAGTAAGGAGTTTCCACTCTTGAGACGTATCTCAAACCTAATTCGGAACAAGTTAATTTTTGTTTATTTCCTTTTGAATTATTTAATTTGTAAATTCTCCATAAAACTGATTAAAATGGATATTCATATACTCAGTTGACAGGTATTATCAGCATACATGGTAACATACAAACATGAGCTGTAATTGAAAAGTTTGAAATATTCAATGCTCTAGTTTAATTGGAGGAAGCATCTATAAAAAGCGAAGGAGTAAAAAAAAGTCTGAGATCCGAGTTATTAAGTCTGTAATGGTGTTTTAACACCTATTGCCCTAAAGCCAACTGGTTTGGGAGTCACTGGCCCAAAGCTCGCTACATGGATCAAGGATGTTGCAAAAATATATATATATATATATATATATTATCTGAAGTCTGAGTAATTAAGTCCGTAGGGGTGTCTTAACACCTGGTGCGCTAAAGCCAACTGGTTTGGGAGCCACCGACCCAACACTCGCTACATAGATGGAAGATATTGTATATAAATAAAAAAATCAAAAATCAAAGAAAAAAATCAGAAAAATGAGAAAAATTATTCCATTGCTGCAAAAAGGTGTGAATTCTGATAAACCTTTAGGACAAAAATATTACTCTCTTATCAACTACACTTATAACAATTGTGGGCAAAAATGAGTTGATTAATATTTTTTTGGCTATGCATATAGAGAATGGTAAATATAATCAGAGAATTTACTTATTCAGTAATTTAGAAAGAAAGAAAACAATTAGTAACTTGAAGTAGAAGTTTCACCTGATTAGTCACTAACTTCTTTATTCCCTTTTCTCTTGTCTTTTTGCTTTTGTGTGTGTTAGTTTTATTATCTTTTTACTTTTGTAAAACGTTTGTGGGTATCGTTTCTGTAAGCCCTCACGAGAGTATAACTCGTCTACTAGGGACACCTATGGGTTTAAAGGCTTGTTGCATATGCTAAATGCAACTGTGATCCCTACGAAAGTGGCTTAGTTTAATTTTAATTGTTTCTTGTATTTTATTTTGTTGTTTTACTCGAGGACTAGCAAAATGTTAGGTTTGGGGGTGTGATGAGCGGAAAATATATCAATATTTACCCCCCATTTTACTTAATATTTTTTTAGTTTCTCGGGTTTGATGAACGTTTTGATGTGTTTTAATTTATTTTGCAGATAAAATAATATTGGGACACAATGAAATCATTTAGGACGAAATGTGGGTCAAATAAGGGCAAAAATTGGACTTGACATATTAATTTTTGAGATTGGAAACTTGAAAGGGCGTTTTAACGAAGTGCAGTTTTGCAAATTCTAGTTTTGCACATCTATCGTATTTTGGGCATAACGTTTTACTCTGATATCGTATTGAGCTGATTCATGTTCCAGATTAAAGAAGACTCAAGGATATACAACTTTGAAAGACAAAATAATTTCGAATTCAGAAGATTTCATGTCCGAAATCAATGAACCATCTAGAAGTGTGTTGTGTGTAATTATTAAAGTCATTTTCAAAGCAAAAAAATAAATTAATAAACAAATAATAAAAATTATCAAATCACCACCAAACATGATAAGCAATTAGTGGAGCAATTAATAATAGATTTGGTAGAGCAATTATTAGAGCAATTAATAATGGATTTGGTGGATGAGTTGATGGAGGCAAAATTTTGCCTATAAATACCAAGCCATTTCATTTGTAAATTCATACTTTCTTCTAAGGAATTCCTTAAGAATACTAAGAATATTTTATCTTGTTTGTTTATTTACAGCTTTCAGTAATTAATTTCCGCTTTCGCACTTTCTTTTATTTACTTTTCAGTTTTTACTTTCCGCAATTTACTTTTACGCACAATACTTTTCTTTCTTTAATTTTTAGTTTTTACTTTTCGGTAATGAGGAGGTAACTCCCCTTTGTTGCGGTAAAAGGTAAAACTGTTATTACTAATATTTAGATTAATCTCCCTTAATTATAATATATAAACTAGTTTAAACCTGACTTAACGAGGATACCGCCATATTGGTCGGTTGGTAATTATTTAAATTGGTTTTAACCTGACTAAACTGGATACCGCCTGATTGGTCGGTTGGTAATTAATTATTAATTTGAATTAATCTGGATACCGCCTATATGGCTGGTTAGTAATTATCATGCAAAGTTAATATATTATATTAAGGGAGATATCTAAAATATAAGTAATAAAAGTTGATTATTTTACCTAAACATTTTCTTTTATTGTACTTTTACTTTATTTACTTTTCAGCAATTTACTTTCAGCATTTACTTTTCAGTAATTTACTTTTAGCATTTACTTTTCAGCATTTAATTTTCAGTATTTTACTTTATGTCTTTTATTTTATTTTAGTTTTTTACTACCCGTAAATATGTGTCGTAACTAAGCCAGTTATCTGGGGTTGTGATGAAATCCAATATCACCGGTTTATAAGGGGTTAAATTATAGTTTGGGTAATTTAAAGGTTTACTTATTAAGTCTTAAGCTTAATGCGTCTTGTTAACTGGCCATTAATAAGATTGATCTGGTAAATCTAAAATAAACTTGACAAAGGAATTTTAGGTTACAGCCTTAGACTTAATAGCTCACGATCTTCCTTGAGGATAGATAACCCTTTAATAGATTTCCTTACAGGATAGACATATACATGTTGGGCGGGGGTAACCTTTATTGGAACTTAATCTTAATGAATCCTGGTAATTTGGTTGACATAGACATATTGTTCAATTGGGTTATACTGGGTATTTGCGTCTGACCATCGATATAGGCTTTCTCATGATTTAGTGTTCCAGGTTAGTAAACTGATATATTACACAAATATGAAATAACCACTTCATCTTTTAAAATATTGGAAAGATTCACAACCCTATATAGTTTCCTAATATTAAATTTTATTAAACCTACTTTCGTGCAATTTTATTTACTTGTTTTTAAATTTAGAATCATCACCATTTCAAGTCAATCAAACAACCTGTTAGATACTAGTAATCATTTGACCTTATAAAATTAATATATTAGGTATTAAGTCCTCGTGTGATCGATACTTTTTATACTACTTGAACGATACGTGCGCTTGCGTTATACGCGTGTGATTACGCACTGGTCATTCATGCATCGTCATTTTAGACTCAGATTGGCATTTAGGTTCAGCTTATACATATTTAGCTTAATATTTAGAGTCAACTTATACATTTTCAGCTCAGACACTTAGGTTTAGCTCATGCTTGTTCAGTTTAGGTATTCAGCGTCCATTTATGCATGTTTAGTTTAGTTTCCAGGTTCAGCATAAGCATTCTCAGTTCAGTTAGTCAGATGTAGCTCTTGCATTCTTCAGTTTATATAGTTTCAGAATAAGTCATCTAGGATCAGGTCATGTTCAGTAGATAGCATTCAGTTCGGATAGATCCAATATAGGTTATGTAGGTTCAATCAAGCATGTTCGGCTCATGTGTTCATGTCCAGATCATGTAGTCTCAGTTCAGGTCATGTAGATTTAGATTATATAAGCAAGTCAGTTTCTAGGAGTCGATTTTTAGTTCATATAGCTCATAGTAGGATCAAGCATGTTAGATTAACCTCAGGCATGTTCATGTGTTCTCAAGTTCAGTCGGATTGTCTAGTTTCCAGAATTTCAGACAAGTCTTAGTTTCAAATATCCATGTTAGGTTTAGCCTTTAGGTCACGTTCATTTTCCAGCCATAATAAGTTACAGACTCACATGCCATGTCCTTAGAAATTCATTTTATTACTTAGGTTCTTGTAAATCAGCTTTCCAGTTCTCACATATTCTTTATTTTAAGCCTATTTATGTCTTTTATTGTAGCATATTTTATTGGCCCTCCAGTATTCACTCACCAAGTCATTCAAAAGAACTTACCAACCCCACTCTCAGTGTTTCAAAGGTTACAGATTCATGAACTGGACAAGCTTTTGAGGATACGAGGCCCAACAATAGTCATTATACACCGCAGTCATCACAATCGGGCCCAAATATTAGTTAATGTCAAGCCAAGCCATGAGGCCTTGTATATAATCATGTGTTGTATAGATTACAAGTATTAGTTTGAGTATGTATAATATAAGTTAATATGTATATATAATGTGTTCAACAAGCTATAATTAGATTTTATGTATGAAAGTTAAGTTAGCACGTACGCGTGACAGTTTGCACATATGTATGTAGATAAGTCAGACAATTAGATTATGGATATGCATGTCAGGGTCCATGGTGATGGTTAGGCCGTCTCTTACCGATCACATACCTGGATTTATCGGGCTGTGATAAATTAAGTGTATATCTCATGTAATCATGTATATTCAATTTCCACTCATGCATGCATTCAAGGTAGTTATTTAATTATGAATCATGTCACGTCATGTACGATTATGTTTTGAGCATTCCATGTGTAATGATGCATGTATGTGTAGGACAAGTATAAGCCAGGAAATTAATTCACAACATGTTAGGCATGTATAAGTCATGAACATTCAATCTAGTAGGAATCATGACACATCATTATAGGAAATGTTTTCCTTGCACAGTGAAAGCATGTTAGGCACTCGGATCGGACTTGAAAAATTTATATGCCCTTCTCACCAAGAGGCTGAATGATACCAGTACCACCACTGAAATTTTTCTTCTGTGTTAGACAAAATTCAAGCCCCGAAATAGCCCCGTAACAGTCCCCGAACAGCGGTATAAAAATTGGACTGTTTTACGATTGTAAGTGTCCTAGACATGCCACAATATCTCTAAGTCATGATGTGTGTGTGAATATAAATAATGTTTGCGGAAAAAGCTTACAATGATTGGATGTTGGATTTAAAAAATCTTTGAATGTTTGATGAAGCTCCAAGCTTTGTTGAATAAATCCAACCCAATGAGATAAAGTTTGATAAAATCTATCCTTAGATTTTAGAAGTACTAAAATTGCAATAGTAAACTCTTGGAGAGTTAATGACTATTCTCAATGAGATAAAGTCAAAGTTTGCAATTAGGCAAGTAGCCCAAGGCGCACCTTACTTCGATATTCTAGAAGGCCATGGCTTGGCCAAAGGCTTCTGGAGTGTTGAAACTGGCAAAGGCAAAATCATTATAATCTTCTGGGAAGATAAAGGACATATACCAAAATGTCTGCCTAAATGTGGCAAACGGGATCGCGGAAGCGTGACTGCCGTTTGGACAAAGCAGACATGAAGGAATTGAAGACGAGCAAGGCTCATACTTCAAATATGTTTGTCAACATTATGTTCACAGCTAGTATTAAAATTTGATTTTAAATATTTAGTGTGGTACATATATATATTGATGTTCATAATCTGTTTTGAATAGGATACTGACTTCAATATAGATTTATCTGCGAATAGGAAACGGGACGAAAGTCGCTGTTTTAACCGTAGATACCTAACTTTAGGAACTACCCTCGGGTGTGTACCTAAATTTGGAAACTGTTATAATGTAACTAGTTTGACTAGAAACATTATCTCTATATCAGTGTTTAACCCGCTGCGGGTGAACCTTTATATTCTAGAACACTAAAGTGTTTTATTATATAAGGATAATATTGAGATATACACATTAGATGTGAATAACATCATTTATATTTTGAATATAAATAAATCTCAAACCTATATAATGACAAACAAATAGCTCGAACTGATTTGATCAGAAGAAACTAATTGTGGCATTGTTGTCTGGGACACAATAAAACAAGAATCGTATATCCGCACTTTTGAAGAGTGTGTACTAGGACTAATTTGATTCTATTGAAATAAAGTCTACGAATCTAGTTTATTGGGCAAAGTGCCTAAAACACTATTTACTTGGTAAAAGTGTAAATGCCACCAATCTGTTGGCCCTAGTTCATAGTGAAGCAAGTGGACCCATGTCTAGCTAGGCTAGAGGTGGATATGAATATTTCGTGACCTTTACGGATGTGGCATCGCGTTATGGTTATGTGTTTCTTTTGAAACACAAATCGGAAACTTTTAAGTTTCGACATGAAATAGACAAACAGATCGGCTAAAGTATTAAACCGTCACGGTAAAACCGTAATGGAAAATACTTAAGCAATAAGTTTCTTATATACTTGAAAGAGTATAGTATTCTTTCTATGAGGACTCCTCACGGAACACGTCAATTGACGGTATGTCCGAACTGAGTAACCGAATTTTGTTAGACATGATAAGGTTAATCGTGAGTCGCTCTGAGCTACCATTTCCTTCAACGGATAAGCATTAACAGTGCAGAACTTATTTAGAATAAGGTTCCATTAAAATTTGTTTGACAGATATCATATTAGATATGAATGGGAAAGAAATCGAGTTTCACATTCCTGATAATTTGGGAATGCTACGCATACGTTTGGATGATACCAACTAAAACCCAAATTGGATAAGTGCCGAATTGTAGGTTATCCTAGGTATACCATAAGTATTGTACTTATACATCTCACAAGAGAACAATTAGATTGTTGCTCACCATGCGGTTTTCCTAAGAGGAATACCGATATGCAGTGGTAAGTGCGAGGATAGTAAAACTCGATGAAAATCGGAGTAATACTATTCCAGGCATCGACTCCTAATGGAACATAAATAGTTCATCAAGGATAAAACTATTACCATTAATCTTTGTATACACAAGAACCGCGTAGTCGGAGAGAGTCAGAAAACAACCTGGGGTATGGGTTTCTAATCTCACCTCATAAAGATGTCAATCTTTTAAGGTATACCAACTGACTACGTATGAGGAAGTGATACAATGTATCGACTCCCTTATTATGACAAAGTGTCATGACATCCGAAATGGATCCATGTAAATCAACTATGTTTGTATACTAGTTGATGTACCGCAAGGCATTGTGCCTACTGGTACTATATAAGTCTTCAAGGAAGACATACATGGATGGCAACATACCAACGTATAAAGGTAGGCTTTTAGCGGAAAGGTATCGTTATCAACATTGTGTAGATTAAAATTCAACCTTTTACCTGTTGCCACTGTAAATCAATTTGGATAATGCTTGCTAAAGCTTCATGTTTCATTTGTGAAATATGTCAACTTAACGGGAAAATCACTTTCCTGAAAAGGAAACCTTTAGGAGGATGTTTACAACATCCTGTCGGTTTTGTCGTACCAAAACTAGCAAACAAGGTTTGTGGGTTATTCGATCCATGTTTGGATTGAAGCAAGCATAGGTTCTTGGAATTGTCGTTTTGATGTAATCATAATTGTTTATGATTTAATTCAAAAACGAATAGATTCTTGTGTATATAAGAGGGTTAGTGGGAGCGCATTGACAGTGGATGTCCTATACAATAATGATAATGTATGTCATTTCTTGGAAATGATATTCCCATAAATAACTATCGGCGAAAGCTTGGCTTTCGAAAACTCTCCATGGAATCGTACATTGAAAAATGTACGCGACCTGGTGTCTCATACGCTTTGAGCATATGAAGTCACAAACAGGCCAATCCAAGTGATAGTCACTGGATTGAAGTTAAGAACATCCGTTAGTATCTTAGAGAACTAAGGATGCTGTCTTAGTCTAAGGAGATGGAGAACTTGAAGTGACTGGGATCACTGTAGCAAGTTTCCTAAACCGATAAAATGACTACAAGTCACAAACAGTACTATACAGTTTGAATAACGGAACAATGAGCTGGATATCTTCCAAGCAAGATATTGTTACCGTATAAACAACAAATGCGGGTTATTGTTATAGCTGAGGCGGCAATAGAAGCCATTTGGGACAATAATAAATCTAATTAGATATAATTTTGTTAGCAGCTGAGCTAGACGTCAGCACAGGCTAAAGAATTAATAGTCTCATCAACGATCCAGATATATACTTCGATATTCATATGATTCGTTCGGATCATACATCATGGTTATGTGATGATCGTATAAATCGCATCAGACGATAATCATGCAAATCCGCTGACGAAAACCTTTTCTCAGCAGTTTGAGCCAACCGTACATAGTTCGGGTGTAAACACTCAAGTGACTGGCTATAGGCCAAGTGGGAGATTTTTGGACAATTATGACCCATAGTGTCACTATTTGTACAGATCATGGTGTTGTTGTACAAATTAACTATGTGACAAAGGAGATTGCACTCTTATCATTTGTGATTAGATCACCTAGATGTATAAATGATGAGAGGTCCCTATGATTTGTTCCTGGACGGAGAATAATATGAGACAGTATCAGTCCACGAATGATAAATCATTAAATATCTCTAGTCAGAGCATTGTCGAGATTGGACATCGATAAATGCGTAAAAGACTAGTATTACACTTGTGCGCGTTGTGAGGGCACAACGGCATAGTTCTCATATATTTGGGTATAGGATACTCATGCAAGTGTAATAGGAGGTTGTGTTTTACCGATGGTATGGGAAACAGCTTTGCTATGGATTAACCCCCTCGGAATTCCATTGGTAGTATGACTATGTGTCTATGGAAGTCCGAAATCAGGGTAGGTGTATTTGGTCTTAACCTGAGACTTGCACCGCTAATACTTGCGACAATCAATATACTTTGGCTGAGGTCGTCCAGGGCTTTAATAGGTTCTGTGTACGCCAATATTGTGTATATTGAGAATCGTAGTGTGTTGGGTGTGATGTCAAGACGGAAGTATCACTCCAGTCATGTGGAGATGATGGTCACGTAGGATACGGGACTGGTTCTCTTAAATGCTGCAGCTATCGGGATAAAATGACAAGGTCATGTTTATACGATTATAGAGACTAGTCACCAGACATCCGACATGTGCTTCGTACGGGGCAGACACAATTCCAGCCCCAGGCCTAGCACGTGATCATCCGAAACTGGACAGAAATACACAATACTACGTATACTACGCCTGATATAGATCCTTTATTCCTGTAAGGATATTTCCGGAGAATTGGGTATGCATGGCGCTTTGCTAGAGGCCAACCTTGTCTTGTAAATCGGTATAAACGTAGTACGAGGTACTTACGTGTTCGGATAGTCCGACGACCGAATTTACTACCAACATATCCGGGGATCTCATGGGTCGCTTCCCAAAGATTCACCGATGACGTATGACTCGCACTCTATATTAATCTGGGATTTATTAGAAGAGAGAGAAAATTAATCTAGGATTAATTGCGGAGATATTTTATCTGGGATAAAATATCAATTAAAGAGAGATAACGATTATTTTGGAATTAATCGATAAATTAATAAATTTGATATATTAAAAGAAATTGGATTTCGACATGGAATTAAAATTAGATTTTAATTCGGGCGAACGAATATATTATTTTATCGATTAATTCCAAATTAATCGTTCTCTCTCTTCAAATAGTATTTTATCCCAGATAAAATCTCTCCGCAATTAATCCTAGATTAATTATGTTTGAATCATACGTCATCGATGAATCTCTGGGAAGCGACCCATGAGATCCCTGGATATATTGGCAGTAAATCTGGTCGTCGGACTATCCGAACACGTACGTACCTAGTACTACATTTTTATCGATTTACGAGACATTGTTGGCTTCTAGGAAAGCATTGTGCCTACCCAATTCTCCAGAAATATTCTTAAAAGAATATATAATCTATGTCAGGCGTAGTATACGTAGTATTGCGTATTACGATCTAGTATCGGATGTCACATGCAAGGCCTGGGTCTGGAATAGTGTCTGCCCCGTACGAAGCATATATCGTATCACAAAAAACTAGTCTCTTTAATCGGATAATCATGACCTTGTCATATTATCCCGATGGTTGCAACCAATTAGAGTACCAGTTCTGTATCCATGCGTGATCATCATCTCCATATGACTGAAGTGATACTTTCGTCTTGACATCACACCCAATACACTGCGATTCTCAATAAAACCAGAAGAGGCGTACACAGAACCTGTTAAAGTCCTGGACGATCAAAACCAAAGCGTATTGATTGTCACAAGTACTAAAGATGCAAGTCTCAGGTAAAGGCCAAATACACCTACCCTGATGCGGATTCCCATAGACACATAGTCATACTACCGATTGGATTCCACGGGGTCTATCCAGAGCGAAGCTGTTTCAATACCATCGATAAACACAACCTCCTATCACACTTGCATAAGTATCCAATACTTAAATATATGAGAACTATGTCGTTACGCTTCCATAACACGCACAAGTGCAATACTAGTCTATTCTGCATTATCGATGTCCAGTCTCGATAATACTACGACTAGGGATATTTAATGATTAAACCTTTATGGATTGATATTGTCTCATATCTATGAATCTGGAACTAATCATAAGAACTTTTATCATTTATATATTTAAGTAATCAAATTACAAAATGATAAAATGAAATTTCATTGTCACATAGTTAATTTGTACAAAAACCATAATGTCTTTTACAAATAGTGACGCTGTGGGCCTTAATTGTCCAACATGGAAGACTCGGGTCAGTGCGCGTGGGAGTCACATTGAACATGAAAATGCCTTTTACCATAAGTCGGTTGTGTGTTTGCCTCAGATCGGTCGTGTGGAATCCTCAGATCTGATTATATGAGCGTAGTGACACTTCACACCCAGCATTGTTATGGGAAACAAAACATGATCTCTACTTGGGTTTTCTTGTATAGGCACCGCGACACGCCAAACCTGGCTTTGCTACACATGATAGAAATAGTCTCATTCCTTTTCATATTTATCTCAGGAAGTTTGAAGGCACCCTAACAATTCCGTATACGACACGCATATACTTCACCCTATTCACGATCATGAATAGCTTCTCATTTCCGTACTCGGATACAGGTAGGATGACTTTTCAGCATGAACCACAGTTTTCTTCAACAAATGAAAGAAGTGCCAGCCAGATTCCAAATCTGTGAATGGACCATATTCTCAAATTGATTTTACTTATAAGTTTTTGAATTAAAACTTACTTTCCGCACATAGGGCGTTAGCCAAGTTTATTTCTAGTTGTTTGATGAATAAGAATGTATTGAGAAATATCTTAGAAAGTGATAATTTTTAAAGCATGATTTTGATGATTTTTGGAGGCTTGGGGGAAAACCCACCTCAGTTGTAACTTGGTACAGATACTGGAATTGACGGATTCAGAACATGTGCACACGTAGTTCAGGACTAGGGATGACAGATACCCGTAGATCCTAGATTCAGGGCTAGGGGTACGGTGAGACGTAACACCTATAGACCCTAGATTCAGAGTCGAGATGATAGCATTGATCTGCACATCTAGCTCTAGTTCAGTGGCTTGGGGGAAGGTGAGACGTAACGCCCCAAGACCACTAGTTAGGTGTATGGGGGGACGGCGAGATGTAACGCCCTCATACGTCAGGTTTTTCAGAGATGAAATTTTTAGAGATGAGATTTTCAGAGATATGGTTTTCAGAAACGATAAGTTTTATGAAAGAGTTTTCCAGAGGATTCAGTTTTATAGAAAGTAATTTCAAAATTTTTCAGAAGAAAGGTTTCCATAAAGGTTTTCCAGAAAGAGAAGTGTTTTTAGATAAGAAAGAATTTTCAAAAAGATCAGATTTCTTTGAGATGATTTTGATTTCAGTAAAATGAATGTTTCATAAAGCATTTCAGTTTTAGTTTTAAACTGTCCACTCACTAGGTCGTTCAAACGATCTAAACCTCCACTCTGAGTTTCTCTATTTTACAGGTATACTCGGAGGACGAGCTCGAGAGGAAGGATACTGATGGCAGTCACTAGGGTATTGGGTCCAACATGTCGAGTTACAGTTCAGTCAGAGTCAAGTAAAGTCATGTATCATGCATTATGTATAATAGAGATTGTATATGTAATAAGTTAAAGTGTCAATAATAAGAATTGGAAAAGGAAGTACTATGGAGTACATACTTATTAATATTAAGTTGCATTTTATATTTTTGAGTTGGACATTGGTCCCATGTATGAATTTGAGATCAGTAGCGTTGCTCAGAGTCAGAAAGTTAGAGGATCATGGGGATAGGTTAGCCTATTCCCCGCCGATAGCATCCTATGATGAGGGGGTGTTACAATCCCTACCCTAAAACAAATATATATATATATATATATATTATATATATATATATATATATATATATTATATATATATATATATATTAAGGATAATTACTAAATTACTCTTGATAACATTAATAAAACACTAGTTTTAGGGGCATTTTCGGTATCACAAAAATAATCCAAAATGTATAAATACGGGTCATGCTTCATTTCTTCAACACATCAATTCTCAATTCTCTTAATTTCTATAATCCTCTCATTCTTAATTCTCTCATCTTCAATTTCTCATTCTCATTTCTCAATTATCTCATTATTCAATAATTACAAAAAAATGACTTGTTCATCTGAGAACACCATGTCCAATGTGCCAACCCAAGAGAGCGGCCAAAGTATTCGTACACGGAGAAGAGAAATTAAGGCTCGATCCTCCGATATTTCCAAAATTAATTTTCATTTAATCGAGACTGGAAATGAAGGTCCAAGAGTATTATGCAACTATTGTGGTGTATCCTACAAATTTACTAGCGGCTATGGCAATATGAACAAGCACTTGCATAGACATCATGCCGCTAAATTGGACTTAATACAATGAAAACTCAAATGGACAGGAACGCTTCACCTAGTAGAGGTACAAGTTCTGTAGATTTATTTAAATATTCTGATGCTAAAAATATAGAAGAATTTGCTAAAATTACTTGTATGGCATATCTTTCTTTTTAAGTTTTGGTGAAAAAATATTTCATTAATTACATTCGAAATATTTTAAATCATGTTGCTTGTGGAATGACTAGAAATACTACAAAACGTCAAATTTTTAACTTATACAATCTGATATTTGGAATGACCATTGGTAAACACACTCATACATAGGTGTGACTTGTCATTGGATTGATGCATCATGGAACATGCAAAAAATGACTTATTGTATTTAGAGTTTTTGATGAGCAACATACTGCGCAAAATATTTATAGAATGACTAAAGTAATTTTTAATGAATATGGTTTATTAGGTAAAATTTTAACAATTGGTTTTGACAATGCATCTGCAGATACTGCATCAATCAGAGATTTAAAAGAATATGCCAACCTAATTTGGGGGGTCGATTTTTTCATGTTCGTTGCACATGCCATGTCCTCAATTTATGTATTCAAGATTGCCTGGATTATTTAGAACCTTACATTGATCCTATTAGGATTGTAATTAATTGTATTCGGTCATATTCTCAAGTTAAGAGAGAATGGGCCGAGATTTATAAATTAAATGGTGTTAAAGTGGTAAAATTTTCACGAGATGTTCTAACACATTGTAATTCAACTTATTTTCTTTTAAGTCAAGCTTTTCGATACAAAGATGTATGATGTAGTTTTTTTTCCCAACATGTTCAACAGATCACACTTTTGCCTAGTCAATGGGATTTTGTGAAAAATATTTAGAACTTTTAAAAGTTTTTAATGATGCTACAAATATTTTTAGCGGAGTTTATTATCCTACAATAAATTTATTTCTTGTTGAAAGTTTGAATATTGTTGGTACTTTATCTGAGCATGCTAAAAGTTCTAATCCTAATGATATTGTTTTAATTGAAGCTATTTCTGTTATGAAGCGAAAATACTTGATTTATTTTAAAGATATTCTATTATTTTATCTTATTGCCACAGTTTTTGATCCTAGATTTAAAATAGAAAGTTTGAATAATGGCTTACGAGCTTACCTACATATTTAGGAATAGCTGATGAAATTAATATTACAAGAATAATATATAAAATAAGATTTATTTAATGATTATATTAGTAGATATAACTTACAATCATTAGGACAATCTAGTAGCGAACCTGTGGTACATTCAAGACTTACCGTATGTGGTAGTTCGTTACTGCTGTTGGGTTTTCTAGGTCAAACCAAGATCAAATTAAGCAATGAAATGTGCGAATACAACAAAGTAAAGTAGCGAAAAATACTCACTTTGATCGGCTAAGTGGATGCGTTGAACAAAAAAAAATTTCTCCTCGATGTATTCGGCCAAGCCCTCCATTTTGTTGATCTTCAAGCTCCAAGCTTTGAGTGTTGATTCCAAGCTCAAGGGTTGGTTTCCCTATCACCTTTGAATGATCTCTTTAGTGTGCTAGCACTTGGAAAAATTTGCAACAAATTGTTTCCTTATTCTAGTGTGTCTCTCGACCAAGCCAAGAGAAGAGAGAAAAAATTGGCACAATGCCGAGAGTGAGTGAGAGAAAAATGAGATGAGTGTGTTGTGTGTTGATTTCAAAAATCAAGTAACCTAATACCAAATTTCAAAAATTAGTAAAAGGTCTTTCACACATCAATGAATTAAGCTTGTGTGTTTCACAAGTTTTCAACAACCCAACCACTTCCATCAACCAAAAGTAGTTGAGATGGACTAGGTGGTGTGACTTGTGTGGGCCCCACTTGATTCAAAATCCGAGTGGGCCCGCAACACATCCCGGGCTCGGGTTCGCTAATTCTAAATTAACGAATTTTCCATTGCGACGTAATTAAATCAAATTTAATTAAATATATATGCCTAGCAAAATTACTATTCACGTCGCGAGCGAATTAATTCTAAATTAACTCGTTTGCCCGAATTAAAATCCAATTTTAATTCCGCGTCGAAATCTAATTTTGTTTAATATATCGAATATATTATTTATCGATTAATTCCAAATTAATCGTTCTCTCTCTTTAAATAGTATTTTATCCCAGATAAAATTTATCCGCAATTAATCCTAGATTAATTTTCTCTCTCTTATAATTAATCCTAGATTAATTATGTGCGAGTCATACGTCATCAGTGAATCTTCGGGAAGCGACCAATGAGATCCCTGGATATGTTGGCAGTAAATCCAGTCGTCGGACTATCCGAACACGTACGTACCTAGTACTATGTTTTTACCGATTTACAAGACATGGTTGGCTTCTAGCAAAGCATCGTTCCTACCCAATTCTCCAGAAATATTCTTAAAGGAATATATAATTTGTATCAAGCGTAGAATACATAGTATTACGTATTGCGATCCAGTATCGGATGTCACATGCAATGCCTGGGGCTGGAATTGTGTCTGCCCCGTACGAAGCATAGATCTCTGGTAACTAGTCTCTATAATCGGATAAACATGACCTAGTCATATTATCCCGATAGCTGCAGCATACAAGAGTACCAGTTCCTTATCCTACGTGACCATCATCTCCATATGACTGAAGTGATACTTCCATCTTGACATCACACCTAATACACTACGATTCTCAATATACCCAGAAGAGGCGTACACAGAACCTGTTAAAGCCTCGGATGACCAAAACCAAAGTATATTGATTGTCGCAAGTATTAGCGATGCAAGTCTCAGGTTAAGACCAAATACACCTACCCTGATTCGGACTTCCATAGACACATAGTCAAACCACCAATGGAATTCTGAGGGGTCTATCCAGAGCGAACATGTTTCCGTACCATCGGTAAACACAACCTCATATCACACTTGCATAAGTATCCAATACTTAAATATATGAGAACTATGCCGTTATGCTCCCACAACGCACACAAGTGCAATACTAGTCTATTCCGCATTATTGATGTCCAATCTCGACAATACTACGACTAGGGATATTTTAATGATTAAACCTTGGTGGATTGATAATGTCTCATATCATCTCAATCCGAAACTAATCATAAGGACTTTTATCATTTATACATCCCGGTAATCCAATTACAAATGATAAAAGAACAATTTCCTTTGTCACATAGTTAATTTGTACAAAAAACACCATGTTCTGTACAAATAGTGATGTTATGGGTCATAATTGTCCAAGAATCTCCCACTTGGCTTATAGCCAATCACTCAAGTGTCCTACACTTGAACTATGTACGGGTCGCTCAAATTTGTGCTGAGAAATTGCTTTCGTCAGCGGATTTGCAAGGTTATCATCTGATGTGATTTATTCGATCATCACATCGCCACGATGTATGATCCGACGAATCAGATGAAATAATTGAAGTATATATTTGGATCGTTGATGAGACCATTAATTCTTTAGCCTGTGATGTAGCCTAGCTCAGCCGCTAACAGAACTACATCTAATCTAATTAGGATTATTATAGATCCAAAACGCTTCTATTGTTGCCTTAGCTGAAGCAATATTCCGCTTTTGTTGTTTATTCGGCAACAGTATCTTGCTTGGAAGATTTCCAGCTCATTGTTCCATTATTCAAACTATATAGTACCCTTATTACGACTTATAGTCATTTTATCGGTTATGAAACTTGCAACGGTGAACCCAGTCACTTCAAGTTCTCCTTCTCCATAGCTTGAAAAAACATCCTTAGCTCATCTAAGATACTTAAGAATGTTCTTAGCATAAATCCAGTGACTATCACTTCGATTGGCCTGATTGTGACTCCATATGCTCAAAGCATATGAGACACCAGGTCGCGTACATATATTTCAATGTACGAGTTCTCAGAGAGTGCCAACAATATTTAGATCTATCCCAGTAGATCCTTATTCCTAGAATAAAGGTTGTCTCTCCCAAGAATTCTACGAAGAATTTTCATGAAAGCCAAGCTTTCACCGACTATATTATGGGAATATCATTTCCAAGAAATGACATATCATCATTTTTAGGACAATCACTGTCAGTGCGCTCCCACTAACCTCCTTATATACACAAGAATCATTTTCGTTTTGAATTAAATCAAATACCATCATGATTACATCAAAACGATCTCAAGTTAAGACCAAATACACCTACCCTGATTCGGACTTCCATAGACACATAGTCAAACCACCAATGGAAATCTGAGGGGTCTATCCAGAGCGAACCTGTTTCCGTACCATCGGTAAACACAACCTCATATCACACTTGCATAAGTATCCAATACTTAAATATATGAGAACTATGCCGTTATGCTCCCACAACGCACACAAGTGCAATACTAGTCTATTCCGCATTATCGATGTCCAATCTCGACAATACTACGACTAGGGATATTTTAATGATTAAACCTTGGTGGATTGATAATGTCTCATATCATCTCAATCCGAAACTAATCATAAGGACTTTTATCATTTATACATCCCGGTAATCCAATTACAAATGATAAAAGAACAATTTCCTTTGTCACATAGTTAATTTGTACAAAAAACACCATGTTCTGTACAAATAGTGATGTTATGGGTCATAATTGTCTAAAAATCTCCCACTTGGCTTATAGCCAATCACTCAAGTGTCCTACACTTGAACTATGTACGGGTCGCTCATATTTGTGCTGAGAAATTGCTTTCGTCAGCGAATTTGCAAGGTTATCATCTGATGTGATTTATTCGATCATCACATTGCCACGATGTATGATCCGACGAATCAGATGAAATAATTGAAGTATATATTTGGATCGTTGATGAGACCATTAATTCGTTAGCCTGTGATGTAGCCTAGCTCAGCCGCTAACAGAACTACATCTAATCTAATTAGGATTATTATAGATCCAAAACGCTTCTATTGTTGCCTTAGCTGAAGCAATATTCCGCTTTTGTTGTTTATTCGGCAACAGTATCTTGCTTGGAAGATTTCCAGCTCATTGTTCCATTATTCAAACTATATAGTACCCTTATTACGACTTATAGTCATTTTATCGGTTAGGAAACTTGCAACGGTGAACCCAGTCACTTCAAGTTCTCCTTCTCCATAGGTTAAGAAAGCATCTTTAGTTCATCTAAGATACTTAAGGATGTTCTTAACATCAATCCAGTGACTATCACTTGGATTGGCCTGATTGTGACTCCATATGCTCAAAGCATATGAGACACCAGGTCGCGTACATATTTTTCAATGTACGAGTTCTCGGAGAGTGCCAACAACTTTTAGATCTATCCTAGTAGATCTTTATTCCTAGAATAAAGGTTGTCTCTCCCAAGTATTCTATGTTGAATTTTCATGAAAGGCAAGCTTTAACCGATTGTATTATGGGAATATCATTTCCATGAAATGATATCATTATTATTTAGGACAAACACTTTCAGTGCGCTCCCACTAACCTCCTTATATACACAAGAATCATTTTCGTTTTGAATTAAATCACATACCATCATGATTACATCAAAACGATAGTTCCAAGAATGTAATGCTTGCTTCAATCCATAAATGGATCGATTTAACTTGCAAACCTTGTTTGCATGTTTTGGTATGACAAAACCGTCAGGATGTTGTAAACATCCTCCAAAAGGTTCCCGTTTAAGGAAAGCGGTTTTGATGTTCAGCTGCCACATTTCATAAATGAAACATGCAGCATTAGCAAGCATTATCCTATTGGATTTAATCATGGAAACGATTAAAAGGTTTTGTCATAATCGACACAATGTTGATAACGATACATTTTCACTACAAGCCTAGCTATGTACGTTGGTATGTTACCATCCATGTATGTCTTCCTTGAAGACTTATATAGTACCAATAGGCACAATGTCTTCCGGTACATCAACCAGTGTCTAAACTTGGTTGGTATACATGGAATCCAGTTCGGACATCATGGCACTTTGCCATAATATGGAGTCGATACCTTGTATCACTTCCTCATACGTAGCCAGTTCATAATCCTCAATAAGATTGACATCTTCATGAGGTGAGATCAGAAACCCATACCTCCCAGGTCATTTTCTGACTCTCTCCGACTTACGCGGTTCTTGTGTATTCGAAGATTGTGGTACAGTTTCATCCCTGATGAACTGTTTGTGTTCCATTAAGGAATCGGTGCCTGGAATAGTATTACTCCGATTTTTCATCGAGTTTTACTTTCCTCCCACTTACCACTGTATATAGGTATTCCTTTTGGGAAAACCGCATGGAGAGCAACAATTACATTGTTCTCTTGTGAGTTGTAGAAGTACTATACTTTGGTTACCCTAGGATAACCTATAAATTGGCACTTTTCTGATTTGGGTTTTAGTTTGGTATCATCCAAACATATGCCTTGCATTCCCAAATCTCCAGGAATGAGAAAACCCAGTTTCTTTCCTGTTCATATCAAATATGAAGTCTGTAAAATAGATTTTTATAGAACCTTATTCAAAATAAGTTTTGCACTGTTTAATGTGTATCCCTAGAAGGAAAATGGTAGCTCAGAGCGACTCATAATTAACCTTACTATGTCCAACAAATTTCGGTTTCTCTGTTCAGACACATCGTCAAAATGAGGTGTTCCGTGAAGAGTCCACTTTGAAAGAATACTATACTCTTTCAAGTAATTGAGAAACTTATTGCTTAAGTATTTTCATCACGGTCCAATCGTGATGTTTTAATACTCTTGCCGGTCTGTTTTTATACTTCGTGTCGAAACTCTTTGAATATATCAAAAGTTTCCGATTCGTGTTTCAAAAGAAACACATAACCATAACGCGATGCCACATCCGTAAAGGTTACGAATTGTTCATATCCACCTCTAGCCTAGCTAGACATGGGCCCACTTACGTCACTATGAACGAGGGCTAACAGATCGGTGGCACTTGTACTTTTACCAAGTAAAAGGTGTTTTAGGTGTTGGACAATTATGACCCATAGCGTCACTATTTGTACAGATCATGGTGTTGCTGTACAAATTAACTGTGTGACAAAGAGATTGCACTATTATCATTTGTGATTAGATCACCTAGATGTATAAATGATAAGAGGTCCCTATGATTTGTTCCTGGAGTGAGAATGATATGAGACAGTATCAGTCCATGAAGGATAAATCATTAAATATCCCTAGTCAGAGTATTATCGAGATTGGACATCGATAAATACGTAAAAGACTAGTATTGCACTTGTGCGTGTTATGAGGGCACAACGGCATAGTTCTCGTATATTTGAGTATAGGATACTCATGCAAGTGTAATAGGAGGTTGTGTTTCACCGATGGTACGGGAAACAGCTTCGCTCTGGATAGACCCCTTCGGAATTCCATTGGTAGTATGACTACGTGTCTATGGAAGTCCGAAATCAGGGTAGGTGTATTTGGTCTTAACCTGAGACTTGCACCGCTAATACTTGCGACAATCAATATACTTTGGTTGAGGTCGTCCAGGGCTTTAACAGGTTCTGTGTACGCCAATACTGGGTATATTGAGAATCGTAGTGTGTTGGGTGTGATGTTAAGACGGAAGTGTCACTCCAGTCATATAGAGATGATGGTCACGTAGGATACGGTACTGGTTCTTTTTAGTACTGCAGTCATCGGGATAAAATGACAAGGTCATGTTTATCCGATATAGAGACTAGTTACTAGAGATCCGACATGTGCTTCGTACGAGGCAGACACGATTCCATCCCCAGGCCTAGCACGTGATCATCCGATACTGGATCGAAATATGCAATACCATGTATACTACGCCTGATATAGATCGCTTATTCCTGTAAGCATGTTTCCGGAGAATTGGGTAAGCATGGCGCTTTGCTAGAGGCCAACATTGTCTTATGAATCGGAGTAAACGTAGTACGAGGTACTTACGTGTTCGGATAGTCCAACGACCCGATTTACTACCAACATATTCGGGGATCTCATGGGTCGTTTCCCAAAGATTCACCGATGACGTATTACTCGCAGTTTAATTAATCTGGGATTAATTTAATGAGAGAGAAAATTAATCTGGGATTAATTACGGAGATATTTTATCTGGGATAAAATATCAATTAAATAGAGAAAACGATTAATTTGGAATTAATCGGTATAATAATATATTTGATATATTATACGAAATTGGATTTCGACGCGGAATTAAAATTAGATTTTAATTCGGGCGAACGAATTAATTTAGAATTAATTCGTTAGCGACGTAAATAGTGATTTCACTAGGCGTAATCATTTAATTACGACGCAACGGAAAATTCGTTAATTTGGAATTAGCGAACCTGAGCCCGGGATTGTTTGCGAGCGCATTCGCATTTTGAATTCGAGTGCGGCACGCAAGTCAAATCAAGCGTCAAATCACATGTCACTTTGAGTGATGTGACATTTGAGTGATTGATGTGAGTTGATTTGTGGTGATTGACAATCATTTAATGTTTGCCTTTTTGGAAATTAAAGAAATGGTAAATGGTTTTATTATATTTTGGAAATTATATAAACCTTTTACATTTTTTTTTATTTAAAACAACATTTCTCTCTCTCTTTTTACGGTATTAGGTTTTGGAAACCTTTCCCTCCTCTCTTCCCTCTCTTCTTCCTCACGCCCAAGGGGCTGCTGCCTTCTTTCTTTTCTGGTTCAAGATCGAATGCAGTAAAGGGAGAAAATACATGATTTTGTTGCAAGATCCAAGTGCTAGCACACTCTAGGAGGCATACCAAGGTGTTAGGGCAGTGAGATCGTGAGCTTGGATGTTTATCACAAAGCTTGGAGCTTCAAAGATCACCCATGGCCGATTCTTGGAGGAGAGGAAGCAGCCCCCACGCCGAGCAGTCCTCCATGTGCGCAGCTCACTGCCGAGCAAGGAGGAGCAGTGCATTTTTTTGTCTTCGTTGCATCTCTACCGATCAATGTGAGTTATTCCGCACCTCCTTTGATATGTATTCAACTCGTTTTATTCTTGATAAATGATCCTTGGGACTTGATTGAAACCCAACAGTGGTATCTTGAGCCATTTGTGCATAAAACGAAATTAGGGTTCTTAGCTCAAATTTGGGGCTTTTTGATTCAAGCATGATTTTGGCAAATTCTTTGTTTAAGTATGCTTGTATATGGATAACTTAGAGTTATATGTAATCAATTTGTTAAAAAATTAATTGGATTGATTTTCCCCAATTTGTTCATTGTGGCCGAATTTGGTTAGCTCCCTAATGTCTTGGATTTTTGATTTTTTGTTCATTGGATGACTTGGAAATCAGTAGGGGATGTTGATTTTATGTTTGATTGGGTTCAATTGGATTGAATTTGATTTGGGCATAATTTCCCTCTTTGGCCGAGACACTTGAAGCATGTAATTGGGTTTGATTTTTGTCAAATTATGTTGGACATGATTCATTGATGATAAGCATAATTAATTGGACAAATTTGATGTTTTGGAAACTTTGATTTGGGTAATAATGTTATGCACTTTAGGTTAATTGAATTGTAAAATTGGATTTTTATAATTTAATTATTGGGTTTAAAATTGGATTTGGGCTTTTAAAGTTGTTATTGGGCTTGTTGGGCTTTGTTGTACAAAGTTGGGTTTAGGCAAAATTGGTTGGATCTAATTAGGCCCAAAACTGCATCCAAAAGGCCCAAATGCGACTAATGAACCTTTAAAGTTTAATTGGGCCTAATGGGCCTAAATTAATTATAGGCTTATGGGGTAACTCCCGGATTGGATTTTGGTTATTCGGTTTGACCCGAGTTGACCAAAAGTCCACGCCTCAAGAAATTAATTAAAAGCTCATTGGACTTTAATTAAATTAATATTGGATATTAATCGGGCTTTGAGATCCGTAACGATTAAATTCGGAATTTAAGTCGTAAAGGTTTATTTTATAAAGTGTACTATTTAATTTGGAATTAAATAATGAATTAGAATTAAATGCGTATTAAATTGGATTTAATTATGTAATTTAATTTAATTCGAGAATTCGTACTTTGAGTACGTGTTTGACTCGAACAAAATCAAATCTTTGTTTGAACATTGGATGATCACTAATTATCAGATTAATTAATTTGATTAGATTGATTGATAACATGCTTGTGTGAATACATGGTTGTGATGCATGAATAACATGGTTATTTAAAACAACATTTCTCTCTCTCTTTTTACGGTATTAGGTTTTGGAAACCTTTCCCTCCTCTCTTCCCTCTCTTCTTCCTCACGCCCAAGGGGCTGCTGCCTTCTTTCTTTTCTGGTTCAAGACCGAATGTAGTAAAGGGAGAAAAGACATGATTTTGTTGCAAGATCCAAGTGCTAGCACACTCTAGGAGGCATACCAAGGTGTTAGGGTAGTGAGATCGTGAGCTTAGATGTTTATCACAAAGCTTGGAGCTTCAAAGATCACCCATGGCCGATTCTTGGAGGAGGAAGCAGCCCCCATGCCGAGCAGTCCTCCATGTGCGCAGCTCACTGCCGAGCAAGAAGGAGCAGTGCGTTTTTTGTCTTCGTTGCATCTCTACCGATCAATGTGAGTTATTCCGCACCTCATTTGATATGTATTCAACTCGTTTTATGCTTGATAAATGATCCTTGGGACTTGATTGAAACCCAACATTAGGCACTTTGCCTAATAAACTAGATTCATACACTTCATTTGAATATAATCAAATCTGTCCTAGTATCCACTCTTCGAAAATGTGGATATACGAGTCTTGTTAATGTGTCACAGACAACAATGCCACAAATAAGTCTCATCTGATTAAATCAGTTTGAGCTATTTGTTTGTCATGCTATATGTATGAGATTAATTTATATTCTAAATATAAATATTGTTATTCACATCTAATGTGTTTATCTCAATATCATCTTTATAAAATAAAACACTTAGTGTTCTAGAATATAAAGGTATTCCCGCAACAGATATACTAGATATAGAGATAATATTTCTAGTCAAACTAGGTACATTATAACAGTTTCCTAATTTAAGTACACACCCGAAAGGTAGTTCCTAAACTTAGGTTTCTACGGTTAAAACAATGACTCTTGTCCCTTTTTCGACTCCCAGGTCAATCTCATCTGAAGTCAGTATCTTGCTTATTAGCAGATTCTGCACATCAGTACATATTTATGTACCACATCTAGTATCAAAATCAAATTTTGAAACTAGTTGTGAACATGTTTATGACAAACATGCTTGAAGTC
>SKCR01046951.1:0-49534 GCA_019454045.1 Zanthoxylum bungeanum | reverse complement strand
CTATTATATCTATCCATAACTATTTTTGAGAGAATAACCGAGATTTGGATCTATGAAATGCTAAGAATTGACGATGAGTAATATCGACTACCTGATGAATAACCTAAATCAGTATTTGAGAAAAGAATCGAGAATACGTTAGAGACTTGAGGAAGAATGAGAGGAAATTTACGGATCTACTACTTGTGAACTTTTGAAGTGAAGTACAATGGTGGAAGATAAATAAATAGTTTAAGGTTTTAATCCAATTGTTAATATTTATTTCATGTAAGGGTTTACCTTTATTTTCATTATGGGTAAGTTTGACTTTACATATTTGGAATTAATTCTCTACTTTGAGTTTGATTATTCTCATGTTTTAATTGAGAATAAATTAGGGAGAATTAAGAGTGAATGATAAGAGAATAATTATGACTATTCACTCTTAAAAAAATACAAACCAAACAATAAAATAAGTATTCATTTGCTCACCATTAATTATTAAAAAAATTTACAAACCAAGCACCTTATGGTTACGTTGGTCTCGTACTATATTGCCTCAGATGAAAAGGAGGAAAGCCATCATTCTTCTTCACTTTTTCATAATGACAAAAAGGGCCATGTTTCAAGTATCCATGCTTTCTAGGGCATTTTTGGAACAAAAATTGGTGTCGTTAAAAATTATGCAATGGTTTGTTGCCTATGCTTAATTTTTTATACATTCAATGAATTGGGTAAGAATATTAATATTTCATTATAATAAACATAAAATTTATATCTATATAAGATTTTGTGGAGACTTAAAATTTTAAGATCGGATGTATGTAAAATATTTATAATTTATTGATAAATTAAAATTTAATATTGATATTTTTATATCATATCCAATATATTACCATAAAGAATAGGGGGAAAAACAAAAGTTATGGCGCTGCTGTCACGGGGACAAAGTCCGCATGACCAAGTAACTAGATTGCCCTTAGTGCGCGTAGAGGTGACTATTCAGTCAGCCTTCTCAAGTCTAAATCGTTGGGCCCACCAAAACTTAATGATGCCACGTGCTTTTTTCTCCCCCGCAAATAGTTTTTCTTCCGTCGGTTTTTGATTCTTTATTTTGAAATAGGGACATATTACAATTTTCAGTTAGATACATACACGTGTAACGTAAAAGTCGGTGGAGGTTATTTTATTTATTTATTTATTTTTGAGTCGTTGGAAATCTTACAATCAAAACATCATTTCTGGTCATAAACGGAGTAGATAAAATTCTCGGCTGTCTCATGCTTTTACAAGAAACGCACTCTCTAAATTCGAATTCAGGACCTTAAGGTGAGATATTGATTCATACACCACCAAGTCATGCCTCTTGAGGACTTCAAAAGTTCGTGGGAGATGCACCTATCATTATATGTAACTTCTTAAAACAAAATTGAATGCACGAAAAGCACTAGTACTTTGAGTGCATCCGAATGAAAATATTCGTCTGGTAGACCGTATTGGAAGCTCACTATATATATATATATATATATAAAGTCAGGTCCAGGTCATGTTCATGTGCATAATTTATCGTCTGAATACACGTAAAATATTAGTATTTTATCGTGTAATTTTTTTAAAAAAATTTTGACAAAATACTAGTACTTTATCGTGTATTCGGACGATAAATTATTGACCGGAGTGTAATCACACGCGTTATAACGCAACGCACGTATCGTTCAAGTAGTATAAAAATATTGGATCCCACGAGAACTTAATTCCTACTGTTGGTACTAATTATTGATACTATTTTATTTACCAAGTATCTAATTAAGAGAGAAGAGAATGATTGCTTTTGGTTGGTTGAATGTGGATTAAATAAAATAAATAAAATAAACAAAATAAAATATTAAGAAAAATAAATAAAAGACACAAAGATCTAAGGTTGTGATTCCACACAATATTATCCTAAAGATGGATTGATTCTTTTATATATGTGTAATAAGTCAGTTTGCTAACCTGGAACACGAAGATATGCAAAAGTCTCTGTCGATGGTCGGATGCAAATACCCAAATAACTCAATTAATCATATGTCTATTGTAACCAAGTTACATGAATTTATTAAGTTCAAGTTCCAAAAGTGGCTACCCCCGCCCGACAGGTATATGTATATCTTGTAAGGAAATCTATTAAAGGGTTATATATCCTCAAGGAATATCGTGGGCTATTAAGTCTAAGGCTGAAACCTAAAATTCATTTGTCAAGTTTATTTTAAGTTTACCAAATCAATCTTATTAATGGCTAGTTAACAATAATCATTAAGCTTAAGACTCAATAAACAAACTAAAGAATTACCCATTATATAATTAAATCAATTATTAAGCATGTGAATATTGTGTTTCATCACTTCCCTAGAATAAAAATAAAATGTTAGGGGTTAGAGGATCCACATTTACTACTTCTAATTTAGAAATCTCCATTATTATAATATGGAATTTATCAGTGATATTACCAACCGACCATATAGGCGGTAACCTCATTAAGTCAGATTTCCAATTAAGTCCAACCAGCCATAAAGACGGTATTATCATTTGTCCATAAACCAGCCATATAAGCAGTAATTATCTGTCACCTAAAGACTGACCATATAGGCGGTGTCACATTATGTCAAATAAATAAAACCAGCCATTAAGGCGGTATAACCTTTTAGTTTGAATTATAAATTCTATATTATAATTAAGGGAGATTAATCTAAATTAAAATAATAAAAGCTTCACCCTTCCCCCAGCAGAAATCTAACTACTAAACATAAAAGAAAAGAAACTACTACTATTGCTGAAAATAAAAATACATAAATTAAATACTGAAAAATAAATACAAACAAGATGCAATCCTTAAATTCATTACAAAAACCTAAGGAAAGTATGAGAATTACAAATGAAATGACTTGGTATTTATAGGAAAATCTAAAGGCTTCCACCAATTTCTCCATCACTTGCTCCACCAAACACTCCACTAAACACTCCACAAAATCCTCAACCAAACACTCCACCAAACATGCCACAAGACACTCCACAAAACATTCAACCAAACATGCAAGCATGTTTTGTGGAAGTTTGAGAATTGTAAATTGTCATTTTCCATTTTTTTTTATAATGACTTTAGTAATTACGCAAAACACATTGGGTTATTCGTTAATGTCGGTCTTGAAAAGTTCGGAATTCGAAAATATTTAAAATTTTAAAGTTGTAGATCTTTGAGTCTTCTTTAATCTCCAACTTGAATCAGCTCAATCAAATATCGGATGAAAAAATTATGGCCAAAATACCAAACTTGAGCAAAACTAGAATTTTAGGACTGCACTTCGTGACGCGTACAGTAAATTTTCGTTTTTGACATTTTTTTGCTCCGGATTTCATCTTTTTTAGCCCCGAGTTGATTCCATTAAGTCTCAATATTATTTTTATCTGCAAAATAAACAAAAACACATCAAAACGTTAATAAAACTCGAGAAACTATACAAAATATTAGGTTAAATGAGTGATAAATAGTGATATAATTACCACTCATCAATTATCCACTTGAACCGAGTATGATTTTATATATGTATATACACATACACACACACACACACAAAAGTAGTGGCAGAGCTAGAAATTTGATTAAGTAGAGGCTAATTTCAGGGGTGCCCTGAGTTGTCCTAAATTTTAGAGGACATATGCGAGTTCCTGAAACAAGACCTCTATTTATAAACAATAAAAAATTGAAAAGTCATTACACATGCAAATTTAACATTTTATTTTGGATTTTGGATAAAATTTTGGGACCCCTTTAACTGAATAGTTGGTTGATTGATTTAAAGTGGTATCCGATAAAATTAACAAAAACATTTTACCTTAATATTTGATATTTTAAAGTTTTAAATTTTAGAAAGATCTTTTATGTTAAATCAAATAATAATAATTTATGTATAAAAAAATAAATATATTTTGTTCTTGGGTCAACAGAGTGGCTGAAGTCCCTTGTGGACCCCAAGTGGCACCACCACCGTGTGTTTATATATAGGAATCGAGTATTTGTATACAATAGTCGGAAACCCGTGTGATGCATGGTTTTTTTTTTTCTGATAACATAGATTTATGTCTTTTGTATTATAATTTCAATAAATAATTTTTAAAGTCAATTGAATGATTATATAAATTTTTATTATGATTTTGAAAATGATATGTGTATATTTATTCAGAACTTTGAATTTGTAAGAAATTATACCTTACAAACAACTTGGCCAAAGGCCATATAAGTCCTTTTCTATTCCTTCTTTAAGATTCTAGTGGGAATTCGAATACCGTAGAAATCCAAGACAAACCTTAAACCTCTCTCAATCCTTATTCCTAATCTCGCCAAAAAACCAAACAACAAAACTCCATTGTTTCATAGTTTTCTCATGATAACTTTTGAGCTTACTGTCTCCGTGAAGACCTGGAGACAAAATTTGAATGTTTCACTTTCGTCGTACGCATCTTTATTCATTAAATCACTCTCTTCTTCATCAGCACATTCGTAACTATTTGAACTTGTATTTTTCTCTTTTTGTAGTTTCATGACTAAATAGTTGGAAAAGAAAAAAAATAACTAATACATTTTTACTTACATATCAAATTAATCTAATATTCTTACTTGGCAAGCCACTGTTAGGTCTTTATTTGCTTCCTCATTTAAAATTATGCAATCAGTATTTTCAAGATAGTAAGCGATATCATTTATCTTGGAAAGATTTTGCAACCATAAATAGTCAAAAATAACTACCAATATTGAATGATATGTCCAGACCTTCCGACGTTTTTCAGTGCAGCATACACAAAATAATAGTTATAATAATCAACATCACTAACCTCACAAATCAATGATTCACTCATTCTTATTAGCTTCAGTAACCTCCATCTCAATTAGTTTCACCATTCTTTTCGGTATTAGAGAGCCATTATCCTAACAATAGTCATATACTCAACATGAAATTCATCATTTGCCCTCACCGCCACATCCTGCAAAATTTAACCCAATTCACAAGCTATAATTTATACACAGAATTCAACCAAACTACATACAATCATCAAAAGTACTAACATTATAAACCAATATTGAACATAAATTGCCAAAGATTTTTCAAGAGGCTCGCCTTTGAACTCGATCACCACCGGTAAGCATTTAGAACAACGAATTTTGTATTTAAAATATAATTTAAGTGATGGGAACTCAGAAGATGAGTATATTATTTATACATTGGCGGTTTTCATGACCTAGCAGATAGGCCACAACCACCCACGACCTAGCAGTTAGGCCACAACCACCACGATCTGGCAGTTTTCACGCAGAACTCAGCAGTTAGAAGCATGACCCAGCAGTTACAACAACTCAGCAAATAGACGCATGATACAGCGTAACCAGCATGAAATGTGGGAGGTTGTGGACCGACAAAAGCGAAATCGTCCAAGCGGTTAACAGATGCTCACTATAAAGAGCTCAAACATGGGAAGAATAAGAATGAGGCCCCGAAAAAAATGATGACTCAAACTGAGCATTTTATTTTAATTTATCAGTTTTGTAACCTTAGGACTGTAATTTGAGTGCTTGCTCCCCTTGGAGGCTTATTCACTTATTGAACACCCATTGTTGAGACTTTGTTTAAGGAAGGAAATTTGAATCTTACACATTATTTGACGAAAAATTGTGCAAATAAATCAATTTCAATTTCTGAATCAAAAAATCAGTTCAATTTCTTACTTCAAAAACCGAAATTATTGCAGATAGCGATTCTCAATCATTCAATCAATCATATTAAAAAAAAAAAATCAGAAAAATAAAAAGAAAACAAAACAAACCAACGGCAATTGGTTGCTGAGAGTGAAATGACATTAGCCAAATAGGAATGTGCAACCGGCCTTCGTACTCCAATGGTGCTAAAATACAAATTCGGCAGAGCAGCATTTTCTTTATGAGCTCTCATCATTGATTGATATGATGGTGACAGAAAATAATCACACTATATATATATATATATATATATATTATTTTATTAAAAAATATTTTACAAACATACATAATATATAATGTATATAATAATAATTCCTGCATTTTAATAAATATAACTAGAATGTAAGAAATTTGTGTTTTTTGGGTGAATGTCAATGAGATGGAGGGGGCAGGGTAGATTAGAGATGCATCATAAGATGACAGCTGTCCGAAAAATCTCATTCAATCTAATGACGTATTAATATTACATGTGAGAAAAGAAAGTGACGGGCGGATGAGAGTGGTTCTATAATCTCAACCCCAAATTCCTGAAAAAAGAAGAAGCAAACGTGTCCACAAATTGATTGATTTAAAAACAGTGGCGGGCCCCTTGGTTTTGATTATGAATTTATGATAATAAACAAACAATAAAGAGAAAACGTGATCCACGACGACAATTATTTCCCATTTGCTGTATGTCCGTTTGTGCCGTTTATACAGTTACTCCATGCGGGCGTGCATATTATCTTTCTTTGTTTCTTAATCTGATTTGAATCATTTGATCAGTCGTCCATGTCATTGTTTGTTTTCTATCGTTAATTTCGTTTGTTTTTGTTTTAAATTGGTTTATTTCTTTCGCAGTTGAAATATGCTAACAACTAGTTCCTATTAGTTCCTTAATTGCATTTGTCTTGAACCACAAAGTTTCATGCTATTAGTGAATAACAGATAACTAAATTTAATTTCTATAGAATTTTGCACCTTTTGTCAAGAATCTTTGAGGATTTAAATCTCTCTCTCTCTTTTTTTTTTTTTAAAGTAAATTAATTTTTCTTAACTCAATAGCACTACGACAAAAATATTACAATAACAATGGTAGATTAGTACGTACACGTTATTTCAATAGTCAATTGGATAACCATGAAATCTCACTTGCAAACCGGAGAGAGAAAATGCATTAGAAATGCCTTAAAATATAATAAATTTATTTGTTACCTCTATTTTTAAGTATTTAGCATGCACAATAAAACAACCTTCTATCAAATTTTTTTACATCACCCCACCTAAAGACGGGCAATTAACTTTATTTTTACATTTTCAGGTCTTGAATAATGATGATTTTTTACATCACTCCACTTGCAATTGATTTAACTTTATTTTTATGCTTATTTTTAGGAAATTTCTTTTTTGGTTTTTTTTAAAATAAATATTTTGGATAGACTCCGTAATTGATCAACTTGACAATTTGACCCGATCAATGTAAATTTTGAGGCAAACCCGCCTAAACTATAGCCAACCAATAAGATTGACGGAGTTGATGGGTTGGATGAGCACCCAATAATTGATATGCTTAAATTCAAAATTTGATGGTCGAAAATCTTCTAAATCTAAAAAAATGGAAGTTCACATATAGAAGCAAGCTGCATCAACTATAACGACAATCGACACACCAATAATCTAGATTCTTATGGAGAAAACAAATGTACTAATTATTCCCAGAGAGAAAGGACGAAATAATGATGATTTAAGGCTTAATTTTTTTTTTTTTTAAAAAAAAAGTACAAACGAGGCAAGTAAACAACAAGACAAGTGGACAAGTTGTGTTATATAAAATATACAATTGATTAAGCATCATTTACTATGAAACAAAACTTTTTCTTGGTGGAATTGGTGACCACTGACCCCTGAGAGAATATTCTAATTATCTATACAAGGATCAGAGAATTGGGTGGGCCATAACAACAGAATCAGCCTCCATTTCCAAATACAACATTTTTGTTTTAGTTTTCCATTTGAGGCATACCATGCATGAATCAATTGCAAGTGGCTGGAGTGGAAATCACAGCTAACTCGAGCACTCATCAAATTAAGATCATTAAGGCCAAAAGTGCATGCCCATAAAAAAAAATATAGTGGTATATTAATGAACAAAAGAACAGATTCCGACAATATACACAACATCCTATTACATATTACTTTCATTACTTACAGGTAGGTTCTGCATATATTATACAAACGAATTGAGTACTTTAGAATGAAGCTGTTGCTGCTTAATCATAATATAGTTGCATCATTTACAATGTCCTAGAGTCTGTCCTGCACCACTGGCACTGGCTAACGAGCTTGAAGCGCAGTAATTGTCATAAGATTCAAAGAACTACTAACTCCTTCATTACTCCAAAAATCTTGAAGAGCTGTTTCGTTGCTTAACATAAAAACTGTAACAGTCCACATGGTTGGCCTTTCTCCCGCATCATCTTGCACACATAAGAGACCAACTTGAATACACCGCAAAACTTCATGAGCATGACATGAATCAGCAGCAAATCAGCAACTGATGAGTCAATTATCTGTAGAGCCTTACCATCTCTCCATAGTTCCCATGCCTTATTTCAATGCATTATGTATGAGTAACAAATACAAGTTTCAAACCAGTCTTGTTGAATAAAGCAGGAAAGAAGCAATAATATTTGGCGAAGATCAAATCTAAACAAATACAAGCGGAGTAAGAAATGCCAGTAATATTCTTGTAGTACCAAAATATGAGATTCTGAATTTCATATCTGCATTTAGGAAAATATTACTGGCTTTTAAGTCTCTATGGACAATTCTTAACCTGAATCATCATGAAAAAAAATTACCATGAGCGTAATTCCTAAAATTATATGAAATCGCTTTCTCCAGTCCAACAATGAACTGCATTATTCACATGACATGAGCAACTCACAGACATCAACTGTATAACTAATGAGCCATACCAAAGATAAATTAGTCGAAGCTAGCTTTTGTTGGGCACATAGTTATAAATTAATATAATTTCATCTTCATATATGCACTAGTGTTGAAATTTTGTAATCAATAAGACCTCATCTTTGAATTCCTTAATTCTTTGTCCTGAATTCTTTGATAACCTTTTAACAGCTATCTTGTATCGGTTATGTAACTAACTTGCGTAAGAGTAGAAAGTTCAGTGCTGGCTACAAAGCTATTGTTGACATATTTTTGTCGCAGATAGAGATCATGTAAGGTTTAAATCTCTTGAAACAAAGTCTCAAAAAGGGATGTTTAATTTGATTGAGAAATGCTTTCAGGAAGCGTAAGCACACACTTTACAACTAATGTTACTAGAAAAGGAAATTACATTTGCTCTTGTGAGTATTTTGATATTTTGTTGTTTCTTTTGTACTTGACTTTGAGTTTACATAATAGTGAGGATAATCTTCTGATAACTGACATGGTGGTTTATCCCATGTTCTATAATTCCTTATTCCTTTACCTACCATCTGTGGTAACTGCTACCGTCGTGTTTCACGTTAGTTTTCCACTTGTGGTAACTGCTGGGCCGTGCTCCTCGTCTGTGATAACTGCTGGGAACGTGGTCCAATTTCTCCATGTCTTACTCGTCTTCATTTGTTAGATTGTGATCACGTTCACGCAATTACTCATCGAGTTGATTATTGCTTGGCTGACAGAGGGATTTGATTGCCTGGCCGATTGGACGATTCAGTGTCCAAAAAGTTTGGGCGATTCGGTTGCCTGACCGACTGAACGATTTGATTGTCTGGGTGTTTTCCATTGCTTCTCTCATCTAGACGAGTTTCTCCTAGACTTTGTTGTGCCACGTTACTTGTTTCGATTGAACGATAACTTTATCTAATTTTTGTAATTTTTGGCCGTCAATAATTACCCCACAAATACGGCCAAATTGATTTGGTTGATGAAGTTGGAATCATATTTCTCGATTGATAGCTATTTCCACTTTATCATCTTCATAACCTCTCATTAAACTCCACTTTTGAGATATTCTTCATTAAATATAGCTTCATTTAATGTAACCTTTGAGATAACCCGCATGTAGAATGAACAGGCTCAAGTTTGAAATTTTCAAGCTTTATTAGTTCACGTTAACTTGGTTTAGCCATTCTTTATCCAAATAAGCACTTTTTAATGAGAAGCAGTTTGTGAACGAGGAGTTTTTGGCCAAAAATTTGTATTAACTTAAAACAGAGAGATTATGCCTTGTAAACCGGGCCAAGGCCTCCTCTTCCTGGCTTGTTAGCAGATGAAAAATTCACTGTTGCAGCGTATTACAGTATTTAATTTGAACAATGTCAATTCAGTATTCCCACCTTCACTACTGCTCTTTGCATAAGGAAAATATTCATTAATTTTAAAAATCGATTAGATATTGTTTGCTTCGGCGTCACATTTTTATTATTGAATTTTGCAACCCAAAATGCACATGTTAGGTTAGATAAACACATTATTTATAAATTAGTCCAGAATGCACCCACCTATGTCTTTTGTGACGTCAAATCAAAAGACAACTTTCATGAACCAACAGTACTTCTATCTTATCCTGTTTAAGATTGCATGTGCTATTATATTATAAGTTAAATATTTCTGCTTCTATGTTAAGTTCTGAGGTAACATTCTCCTTAAAAATAAAAAATAAAAAATAAAATCCTAAAGTTGATAAAGTCCTTGAGGTAGTCCAGAATTTCTAAACAGTTGAGACAATGAATTAATGTTGCAGCATGAATTGAAGATATACAAACAAAATTCAAAGATCAAAATATACAAAAAAAAATTCCAAAAAAGTTTTTGAAATTTACAGTTTTTCCAATTGAGGTAATACTTTTTTTTCCCACTACCTAGCATCTAACCTTGTAACTGTGACCTGGTTCACTGTAAATGTTTCGTCTTGCTTACTTGAAGATGAATCAATTTCCGTAGGATTTCTTCCGATGCAAAATCCAGGGGTTTTGGGTTGGGGCATTGCTGCAGTTTCACTACTCAACATCAAAACGACAGATGCCATTGTTGGCCTTTCTTCAGCATTCTCTTGGACGCATAAAAGGGCGACTTGTATGCATCTCAAAACTTCATTTGCAGGATATGGTTCGCCAACTGATGAATCTAATATTTCCAATCCCTTTCCTTCCCTACACAATCTCCATACCTGAAAATGGAATGGTACCAAATTTTGTTTTTCTAAGGAGCATTGATTCAATTATATGAAAATGTGATGATAAACAATAAATAATTGTTCATTGAAGGAAGATTTTTTGTTACTTGTGTACTCACATGTCCAAGGAGATTAAGTTCGCTGTTTGAATGATAAAATCCTCTATTCTTTTGACCACTAACAATCTCCAAGACCAAAACGCCGAAGCTAAAAACATCAGATTTCACTGAGAAGATCCCATCCATTGCATATTCAGGAGACATATAACCACTGTATTTCACAAAAATGTCATGGAAATTACAATCTATTATTTTTATGATTTTCAAAAACCAATTTATTGTACTTACTATGTTCCGACAACTCTCTTAGTATTTGCTTCAGTTTGATCTCCTCCAAATATCCTTGCCATGCCAAAATCTGATATTTTTGGGGTCATATCTTTATCGAGTAGAATGTTACTTGCTTTGAGATCCCTATGGATAATTCTAAACCTGGAATCCTGGTGAAGATATAGCAATCCTCGTGCAATCCCACAAATAATATTGAAGCGCCTTTGCCAATTTAATATGGAGCTCCTAGCTTTATCTGGAAAAAATAAGTGCACTTGCTCCATGTTAGCTAAAGAAAGCCTAATTTGGTTAATTAAAGAAGTGAGAGTGACTAACTGAATATAACAGAATCCAGGCTTCTGTTTTCCATGTACTCATATATCAGCATCTTTTCATCCATCTCAATGCAGCAACCAAGAAGTCGAACCAGATTTCTGTGTTGAAGCCTTGCAATCAATTTAACTTCATTCTTGAATTCTTCGACGCCTTGCCCAGAGTTCCTTGAGAGCCTCTTAACAGCTATTTCCCGACCTTCTATCAATCTACCCTGTCATTGGCCAAACACAATTTTATATTTTTTTCTCAATAAGCACACATTTTATAATTTACCAAGTAACACGTAAATTACCTTGTAAACACTACCAAAACCGCCTTGTCCAAGTTTATTATTTTCAGAAAAATTATCCGTGGCATTTACTAAGGTATCAAAATCAAGCAATGGCAATTCGAGGTCATCTGTTTTTTCACCCGAGTAGTCCCTCGTACTTGAAATAACCACCTGATTTAACAATAAATCCTGGCTTCTTTCAGGATGACCTGATTTGCAAAAAGCAAAAAGCAAGAAGCACATTATATTAGAAATACAGCAAAATCCCTCAAACTATATCCGCGCATTAGATACTCGTGTTACCTCTCGGTTGTCTCTTCCTTATTTGTCTACCAAGCATTGTCTTCCTTTTCCACACAAAACACCCAACCAGTCCTAAAATCACAATGGCACTCCCAACAGTGATGCCTATCACCAGATAAGTTTTATTTCCTCCATCACCTGGCAAAAAAAAAAAAAAAATCTAATCAATTATGTATTGGTTTACAATATGGTTTTGTGATGAGTTGTGACAACTGACAAATAAAAGCATAGCCTTAACAACAATAGCTATTGCACAAAAGTATATCATTATCTGGAAAAAAGAAAAGAAAAGTATTTACAGTATCATTCTTCTAGTACCAGAAAATATAAATTACAAGTTCATTTGGCAAGCTCTTAATGGCTTTTTTAAAATTTTATTTATTTATTTTGGTGTTGAGGGTCAGGTAGGATGCTACAGCTTGAGGGCATTAATTCATATAACTGTGTCTCTTTCTTGTATTGCATTTATGATGACTAATCTACCAACATCTGTTTTCATTAACGCTTTCCTGAGATGAAGCAAATACACTTAATTGCTAAAGCAACCATTTTTGATTGATGCGTCTATGAAAACTAGAAGGCGGCGAAACAAATTCGATTCGGAAGGAAAAAAGTTTGCCTCGCCGCAAAAGGCCCAACGAATGTGAAAAGAAAACCTAATTGGCGGTTGATATAGCATCAATGACGTAGGACCATTATTTGAACTTCGCTCATAACGTTCTTACTTTATAAATTCAATTTTCTGACTAAAGTTTGTATGTGAATGATCGTTGTGTCCAATCCCGTGAGAAAATAATAAAATTAGTAGTAGGTTAAATTAAACCCAAAAACAAAAAGGAGGAGAGAGAGAGAATGGATCTAAGTTGAATATGTTGAACTTGAAAACTGTGGCTTGTGGACCTATTTGAGTCCAAATTTCTACAAAGAATACATGTGCGCATTTGAAAATTGTTAGACACCTAGAATCGATGATTCAATAATTAATATTTTGATAATTTTTTATATTTCTCATGAAAATTTTCCTAAAATAATCCTTAATGAATACCCTAAGGGTACTCATTAGCATGACCTTATATTAAAATATCATGATGATATATATTCCTGTAAAGCCATCATGATCCTCAATTCAAAATATCATGATGGTATTCATGTAAAACTATCATGATCCCCAATTCTAAGTACAACATGCTGAGAAGTTTGAACTACAAGGGCCTAGCCTAACCTAACCTTGCTGATACTTGTGTTATATTTTAAGAATAAAAGTTTTGATACCTTAAGGTCTCATTTAAAAACGATATGTGTTTGGATGTGAGCTTCAGATTGGGTCTATCCTAAATTTGGTAGTGGGTCTTAAACTCAAGGTGTCCCCAATAATGATAGATTAAGAATTCAAAAAAAAACATGTTTGAACTGCAACTCCAAACCTAACATTCTCTCTTTCATTCAAAGGAAAAAAATTGCTTCCTTCGGCTTTCTATTCAAAGGTATTGTGGGACCCCCAGAATTGTTGTTCCGCTGAACTCTCTTTATTCGATACATTTAGAAATTAGAAGGACAATTATGACCGGCCCAATCTATATTACAAGTCAAAAAGGTCGGCCCACGATTGTTACTAGAACATGCATTTGCGTGGGCCCTGATTGGGAAAAAAAAAAAAAAAAACTTTTACCTGGAGTATATATCACGCAACCATTCAAGAAAGAATTATATCTATCACAGACAACCATCTGATCAGTGTCTGATTCAAATGGGAACCCCACATGTGGTTCAGATTATACGAGTCAATATGGACACCAAGGGCCCAAGGCACAACAAAGATGTGATCTTTGCAAATGCTTTAGGGTCTCGAATAACTTTAGAATTTGGATTCTAGAGTAGTTCTATTCATCTCCCCAACGAAGTCTATGGTTATGAATTATAAACACCAAAAATAAAAAAAGAAGAGAAAAAACGATAAATTAAAATATGTATTAAAATTAAGCGTTAGGGTTGAACGTACCAATATCAGAAGCTGCCAATCTAACGTAGAGATCTTGGCCACCTTCAGTATATTGCCTGATGTCCATAAGCTGTCCAGTCCAAGTCACACAACCTGGCCCTCCAGTAATCTTCGAGCTGCCATAAGCTGTACAGGAACAATTCTTCAAACACAAAGCTTCACAATCTCGGAGTGTCATATTCTTGTCCAGAAACGACGTCGTTGTTTCCGGCAACTTCATGTTTTTCAAATGTAAAAATTTGTCCTCTGAGCATTGCAACTCGGTTTTTCTAACACACCCATCAGAACCATCTCTCAAACTCCAAGCTTGTGGATCTTTAGGCTGAAATCCTCTGAAGCATTGGCAGACTGGAGAAGCATTAGTGTCACAATTACCAAATGGGCCACACTCCCGGTAATTGTCACACTGATCTTTTGGTGCGTACCAAAACTGGTTCCAAAATTTGTTCAGTTGAATCCATGTAAATCTTTGAAGAAGCCCAGATGGAGAAACTGTTAATCTTGATAATAAGTTTTTGTCTTCTATAGAAAATGAATAATAAACCTCATCTTGATTTATAACAAAATCGAATTCCATGCCTTCCATCGGATTCATCTCTGGGACACCACTGAATCCTAGACCATTCCAGGGCCCGCTACGATATTTTATCACCTGTTTATTCCACAAGAATATTTCTGGGAATCCATGAAAATCAATCTTGAAAGAATAGTCACCTGTTGAGGGATCTTCTGTGCTTTTCCACGACGTTATGTACCTGTCAAAACCCGCTCTCAAATCCCACCCAAGCTTCATTTGTGGCAACAGAGTATCAGTTGGATAATCAAAGCTTTGCCAAAGAATCTCCTCACTATCAGCTTCTTTTAGAACAAAGTTTCCAGAGTCTAGCAATTTTACAACTGGCTTGATGGCCTTGGTTTGATTTGATGACCAGACAAGTTTCTCTGATTCATCGAAAAGACCAATGCTTTGATTGCTGATTCTGAAAGTTCCTGAGGAGTTTGTAAGTGCGCTATCTCTGTTAGCAACCCATACATAAGTTATCGGATCAATGTTCTTGTACCATATGCCGATGTACCATTTGCCTGAATTGCCTGGTGAGAAGAATCCAAGCTCAAACACATCATCATAAGAGACAAGGGTTTGGCCGTTTGTGAGATTTTGAGTTGCTGTTAAGGTGTCTACAGAGATGGCAATTGTTGGGAACAAAACGAAGATAATTAAGAAAAAAATTATGTAACAATGGTGACTTGTTATATTCATGATCACGTTCATTCTATGAGGCTTCTCCCTATCACGAAGCAATTGAGGAGGTAGGTATTGAGTTTAATCATACATAAGGAAGGAATACAGGAGGGAGAGGAAAGTAGAGCCTGCCAGTCGCCTGATGACTCTGCCTTTACTTTCTCTATTTTTATTTTTTTTCTTTGTCGTAGTCTTTCTGATTTTTGTTTTCGGGTGTTTAAAAAATATAAATTTGTCAGAAACTCAAATTATCTATGGCAAAACACACGGTGGTGGGGTGGGATAATTTTGGGCTTTAACTGGCCTCTGCAATAATTGGGTCGTCAGATTGGAAATCACCTAACCTTTATTCTAGTTTAATTAGGCCATGTTTTCCACCTTTTATCAATTGGAGTAATTTTTTTGGAACAACCAATATATGAATTCGAATATATGAATGACGTGATATTATCAATAAATTAATAAATAATATGTATGATTTAATACATATATTTTTAGTATTTTTTTAATAATTTAACACGCGTGATAATAAATTATTAAATTATTATACGGATGACATGATACCTCAATTATATTGTATATTTTCTCATCAATCAGAGATTTCATTAATTATGTCTATATAAATATATATATATATAATTTCCATCGAAGTGAGAACGAAAATCGCACTTTTCAATATAATACAAATGATGCTTTCAAAGGCTTATTTTTATTTTTATTTTTTAAGTCTTTATATAATGTATCAATATCTTATTATTAAATGTATTACTCTCACAACAAGAGTTAAGCCAATTACACTATTATCATTTAGGGATATTTTTTGTTTATTTTTTCTTAAAAAACAGACGATCGGCAAAGTTTAAATTCATTTTTTTTATCCTTTGCTCTTCTCAAAATTCTAACTCAAATGGTAAATTAAATAAAAGTACTTGAAAACCATCCCACCAACATTATTAGAGAACGCTTTCAAAAGCTTGGTTAAGCATAAGCCGTTATTGTTTTCAAATCCTTAGACGCATCAATCCAATCCCATTTACATTCATATTAGAAGTTTTTTGGCTACTGTATAGACACAGTTAAGTGCATTAGACTGTGAATACGGTACCCCCATAGCCTACGTATCTTTGGATTGTGAATTTTATTTTCTTTCTTGATTTGTTAACTATATAATGATGTCGAGATTATGGATACCATATCACAGATTATCGTAATCGAACCTAGTATTTTGATACCACTATCAAGTCAAAGACTTCATACTACATGTTATATTTAGTTCCAAATATGGGTTTACTTTAAATTTTGTATGTCCAAAGTGATAAGAAAATTATTTCATGAAAAATATAATTAAGCTTATTGTTGTAAAAAAAATTAATTAGGCAATTAATGGGATTTTTGGCCTTTCAATTTGTGATCATATGACTTTACCGACGGTTTCATCAATTTCAAAGATTCTGTAATTCGATCAACGTCGATTAACAATTTATAAATGTAAAGTTTGATTTTTTGGTGCTGGCAGCCCGTTTTTTCATTAAATAATGTTAATCCATGGCATATTATTTTCATGACGAAATTTCAGTTGAAAATTGATCATCATGTTATTATTATTTACGTAACAAACAATAAAACAAGTCCAAGTCTAGCCCTCTAACTTAATTTCATTGACTAACCATTAATTTTTTTCTTTAAAGGTTTTTGAAAATATATACTTAAATAAGGGTAAATTTCGGACAATTTTTAGAAATTTATGATATTCAATTAGGTTTTTTTTTTAATTTTGTTAAAATATTATTATATTCAGTCGGGATTATAAAATGTATGTTAAAATAAGGAGATATTCAAAAGTTTTTAATTCTTAAGAATCTATCTATATACTATATAAAAGCTGAAAATAGCTTCATTTTGAAACTGTCGACGTATGCGTCTTTTATATACGAGGCTGTCTATGTAGGCGTATATAAGTCATTAATATTTATAATGAATTATTAACGTATAATCTTTATATTCTTCCTCCAAATTTTTTGTTTTCCAAAATTATTAATTATTAAAAATACGTTAATTAAATAATATCATTTTAAATGAGTTATTAATATTTCAACTTTTCATATTTTTTAATTTTGAACCTTTCATTTTCTCAACTCTTCCAAACTCTCCGTTTTCTTAACTTCATTTGTACACTGTCCACGTAAATTTTAATTAAAGATACGATATTCATAATTTTATTTTTTATATTTGATAGATATCATATTTATCTCTTATAAGATGAATCGTGTATCGCGCGGATTATTCGCTAGTTTCATTGAAGATTGAATTGTGAAGAATTTTAAATCTTATCTTGTAGATCACATTTGTTAAGAAGTGTTCAGGAATATGGAATCAATATCCAAAATAGAATTTCTAGTACCATTGGGATTCATGGTTCTATTATATTTCCATATTATATGCATATTTTCTATATTCATTATTATTGTTCATTACTATAAGATTCATTTTCTATTTTGGATTTCTATATAGCCTATATAAATGGCCCATACCATTGTAAATTCATATAGAGTGAATTCAAGACTTTCTTTCATTATCTAATATGGTATCAGAGACTAGGTTCTCCTTTTTCTAGTTTCACTCTCTCTGCTTTCATCTGCGCGTGGGGATCGCGGCCACCATCGACACGTGAACCTCACGCGCCACCCCTTCGCGCCACCCCTTCGCAAGTGTGCTTTGGCCGACTCCTTTCAGGTTTCGACTCTCTTTAAGATTTTGCTTCCGCTCTCTGTCGGGATTTCGTTCCCTTTCTGGCTTCGGTTCTCTCGAGCTTCGGCTCTCTTTCGAGATTTCGCTCCCTTTTCGGCTTCGGCTTTATTTCGGGATTTCACTTTTTTTCGGGCTTCGGCTCTCTTTCGGGATTTCGCTCTCTTTTTCGGCTTCGGCTTTATTTCGGGATTTCGCTCACTTTTGGGCTTCGGCTCTCTTTCGGGATTTCGCTCCCTCTCTGGCTTCGGCACTCTCTGGCTTCAGCACTCTTGGGCTTCGGCTCTCTTTCGGGATTTCGCTCCCTTTTCGGCTTCGGCATCCTCTTGGGTTTCGGCTCCCCCTTCGGGCTTCGTAGGTTAAAGCTCAAAGTTTCAAGATTTTCAGCTTCAAAACCCCGCTCTCCGATTTCAAGATGCAACCTTACTCCTTCGTTACCAGCTTGAGTTTGAGGGGGGGTGTTAAGAAGTGTTAAGGAATATGGAATCAATATCCAAAATAGAATTCCTATTACCATTAGGATTCATGGTTCTATTATATTTCCATATTAGATGCATATTTTCTATATTAATTATTATTGTTCATTACTATAGGATTCATTTTCTATTTTGGCTATGTAGCCTATATAAAGGGCCCCTACCATTGTAAATTCATATAGAGTGAATTCAAGACTTTCTGTCATTATCTAACAACATTATTATCTATCTGATACAAGGCCTTGAACCAACTAGTTCAATAAGAAACTAAGGTAGAAGGAAACTAGTGTGAGTTTAAAGTCTAGGATAAATTTGATGGCATTATCTCCAAGGATAGAGTAAGATTAGTTCTACAAGGGCTCCATCCGAATTATGGTATGTGTATATTTTTTTAAAAATTTTAGTCATGTGGTATCAGAAAAATTTATATGAGACGGTCCTTATAAGAATATTTAATTAATGAGTGTCATGTGTCCAAATTATCTTGAAAATAACCAATCAATTTAGAGAAAAAAATAATTAACACATATATCACTCATTGATTGAACAATCATATAAAATTTATCTTATATAAGTTTTTCTATTGTGGTAAAGCTTTGCATTATAATTTAGGTTTTATGTTTTTATGCGTGAAAACTATTCCCTGTCTAAGAGATTGATGTTTTCACTCAAAAGAAAAAAACAAACAAACCTGTGGACAATTTGAGTAGTTGCACATTTTCTTCAACTTTGTATTGGCAAAATTATTTGTTGGATTTATTGACGGTGTCACATCAGTTTTTTTTTTTTTTAAATTCAACTTTTCCCCCCTCAAATCAAAATCGCACCATTTTTTTTCAAGACTCTCCAAGGCTTCTTCTTCTTTTTTTTTTTTTTAAATTAATATGTTACTGTTTAAAGATTTTGGATTGAAAAAAAGTCAAAACCCAAAAAATAAGAAATACATTGTTTTTGTTAAACTCACAACCCTAATAAACCTAACAAAAATCTAAATAAAAATTGTGAAGCATTCAAAAACTCTAATGTCAGTGACCGTGACAATGTTGTAAAGGATTTTGAGGTAGCCTCAGTTTCGTAGATATTATTTGAATATTGGGTCGATCATGCTGAGAGAGAAGGAAACAACAAACGAACATAATAAATGAATAAGTAACAAGAAAAGAAGAGAAGTGGCTTGAAGTAGCCAGCAAATGAAGCAGTTGAATGATATAACGGTAAGCATGTGAAGCTACTGTGAAATGCAGATGAAGCTACAGTGAAATGCAATAATTGTAAGGATACAGCTATGCATCTCCTTCATCAATGCACAAACCATCCAAGCAACTTTAGGTGGGTTTGAAAATGAAGCACCAACTTTTGACAATGGAGAAAGCTTCCAATTTAACTTTAGGTGCAACTTTGAAAATGGTGGAAGATTACAAGTGGATTACTATTATTTTGTTGATAAATTTGAACATGTATTTTGCTATAAATAGGAGGTTTGGTTGTAAGCTCAAAGCACCATAAAATTACAAGCTCCATGGCAATAGAGGTTGTAGAGTGTAAAGAGTGAAAGTTTTTTTTTTGGGTTAAGTTTAAACACTTGGTATTTCTATTTTTGTAAGTAATAGATTTAGTTTTTCCTTCCAATACACTCTAGAGTGATAAGAGAATCACAACAAGTGGTATTAGAGCTTTTATTCTACTTTAGGGGTCGTAAAACCGAAGAATGGAACTCGGTTCGGAAAATTCGGGTTTGGGAATATTTTTAAATCAATTTTGAGGATACCATTAGCTAGTTCACGTTGAGACGAGCACGGTAGTATTTTCCAGCGATCAAATGAAAGTCCGAGGAGCCTGCACTCGCCGCCACGTGTCGGAGAGTGAAGCCCACTCTCGGTCACACGCCACACGCGCTTCTGAAGGTTGAAGACGATTATGTGGCGTCCACATTAGCGCCAGGTCAACACACGTCAGCAGCTAGTCATTCCGATGTCATCACACAGCCATCAGCCACGTCATCCGCCACATCAGCACCACGTGTCAGCCACATCATCAAGACGGTCCCACTGTTGCCATGTCAGCATCCACGTATTAGCAATCCTAGTAAATTTCACTGAGCCTTCTGAAGTCTTTGAAATTTACAGTTTATCCTCATAAGTTTTAGAAATTTATAAATCAGTCTCTGAGTCGGATTTGAACAAACGAAGTGTCTAATCCACCATTTTCGACCATCGGTGACCTCCGATTTATGAGAGTCAACCCCAATTGTATCCTATTTTCATTTTAAATTGTAAACTTAAAATATAAATGGAAGATTCATTTTCTGGTGAAATGACCAAGCTGACAGCAACCAATTACTCCCTATGGAGGCCTCAGATGATAGATTATTTACACTACAAAGATCTGTTCGATATGATCGAGGTGAAAGGAGTGAGATCAGATTCTGTCAAAGATAGTGGCTGGAATAAACTCAACAACAGAACTCTGGGTCAGATTAGACAGTTGATCGATCACAGTGTCTTCCACCACGTAGCACATGATACAAATACTTACAAAATATGGATAAAGCTGGAAGACAGGTTCCAGGCCAAGACAGCTCAGACTAAAACCTTAATAATGAGGCGTTTGGTGACCCTGAAGCTACATAGTGGAACTTTCATTGTAGAACACACCAATGAGTTCCAGAGCCTAGTGAACGAGTTGTCTGCAATAGACATGCAACTGACATGTGAAGTTCAAGCCCTATTATTACTCAGTTCTCTTCCTGACAGTTGTGAGATATTGGTGGTTACTCTCAGCAACTCAGCTCCAGGAGGAAAACTTACCATGTCTATGATAAAAGACGCTCTGTCGGATGAAGAGTTCAGGAGAAAAGATTTTTGCTCAGAATAGACAGAAGCCTTCGTCACAGAGACTAAAAGAAGACATCGAGGAAGAGAAAGATGAGAGACAGAAGCATAAACAGAGGTAGATCCTTAAATGAAAGGAAGCCTACCTATAAGTGCTACCATTGTGGCATAGAAGGCTACTTTGTAACAACTTGAATTTCGTAACTTGACTTGGGGTAGTAATTCGGTGTCTGGGATTAAATTTTGGAGATGGCATAAGGGTCAGATTTTAGTAGCAGTGTTTATAATATTTGGGATAAATTATTGGGTCCTGTAGGAATTATAAAAGTTGGATCAATACTATTACAATTATTTGTACCTAGACTTGTGAACATTTGTTTGTGAAGCTTGACACATCACAAAAAAATATCCATTATGCATGATTTTAATATATAGAAATAAAACACTATTTGCCAAACCTCATTTACAAGTGTCTAGCATGCATGTATTTTGTAAAAAATATATATATATACACATGAGAAAAGAAAAACCCACAACCCACGTTGGTCTTTCTTCTTTTATCATTTTCCCTTCTTCCCTTCCTAACAAAAGAACTCCCAACCTATTCTCTCCAGAAAATTTTCCACATAATCTATCAAATCTAGGGCTCCAAAACTGCATGCAAGCTTGGAAGTGTGATTAGAAAGCTTAATGAGTTATATTTGTGAAGAAATAATTTAATTTAAGGTGAGAAAGGTAAAAATCCAAATCTTAATTTGTAAAGTTTTGATGATTTGATGCTTGAAGAACGTTATTGATTTGAGTTTAATGATGAATATGTGGTTTTGAGACCATGAATTGGAGATTTGAGGAATTCCTCAATTTATAAACTCCTTAAATGAGAAGTCGAGTTGAGATTTATAATTGGTTGTTTGAAGGTGTAATTGATGTCATATGATGTATTTATTATGGTTATGACTTGGTTATGAGATAGTGTTAAAGAGTGGAATGGATGCTTTGTGATGTATTTTTCATGGTTGTAGTTTGTGTGGTGTTGGGCAGTAAGTTTGGTGAAGATAAATTCTGGACAGGTTGTGAATATTTATGTATAAGTCAAGTTTGTGGTGTCCGATTGATGAAGTGTAAATTTATGGGTAAAATAGACACATAGGAGAGTAACATATCCAAAATTTAGAATTTTTCGACTTAAGATGAGACCGGACTAAAATTTTGAAATCGGGTAATCTGCTGCCTTTGTGCCCAGTTTTTCCAGTTGCACAGCCCCTGAACTTCAGTCTATATCTTGAGTTTCTGGTATCGGAATTGAGAATCGTAAAATCCTACATAAACTAGATACATTATGGACCATTCTAGTAAATTTTTAACTTCAGAATCAATCCCAATTAATCACAGTGAATTTTCAAAGTTAGATATCAAGCAGTGAGTTTTCTAGCGAATAGAAAAATGTAAGTTTCCACTACCGCATTTGTACAACTCCAAATCTAAGCTCATAGAATTCATAGATACCATATATATCTCCAACACTCTAGTAGATTAAGTGTCAATGCATTGTATATTCTTTCATGTGATATGAAAATATTCTGAGTAATAAAGAAAGAAAACTAACGTTGTTTTGATTTTAGATCGACATCAGGACACTCGAAGGTCACCTACACCGCATACCACTTCTGAATTGCCATAGCACTGTGAGTGGAGTACTTATTTTAAATTTTTGTATTTGGTTTTGGTTATGATTTTGCAGATAATTGTTTTACTTAAATGAAGATCTCATGTGAACGAGAAATATGATTTAAGCTTTGATAAAGCTTGGTTTATGATAAATACCTTGATGATGAAAATGATTTAAAACATATGAATTTATGATTTTGGAGGTATGGGGGAAAAAACCCACCTCATATGTTACATGATTCATATATGAAATTGACGGACATGGTATTGATGGGTATCGGTATTGATACCGGATGTAGACGTGTGCACACGGGATGTAGGACTAGAGATGACAAATGCCTCTAGATCCTAGGTATTGGGCTAGGGGGACTGTGAGTACAACGCCCCTAGACCTGGATATTTCAGAGAGAGGTTGGTGGCACTGATAACACCAATGTTGTTTGGTTTAGTGCCTTGGGGGACTGTGCGTACAACGCCCCAAGGCCACATGATTATGTACAGATTGACCGTTGACATTTCTGATGATGATACTGATATTTTCTTCGTTGGTTTTAAAAGTTTTGAAAGGGAAAAACTCTGATTTACGATTTAAGAATTTTGAAAAATATTGTTCTAAATATGAGTATATCTAATACTGTTTTGTTTTCTGGTTTTATAGCTTCACTCACTGAGTTCTTTAGGAATCACCCCCACTCTCCAGGTTTTGCAGGACCTTTTTCTCAGTGAGCCAATGCTGTATTCTGAGAGGCATGGATCCGGAACAGACGCAGCACTGCAGTCACTAGTTTTATGGGTTCATCATGATCTGTCTATATTCATTTAGAATGTAGTTTCTTTTGAGTTATGTGATATAAAATATATGTTTATATGTATAGTTGTTGCACAACTGGATTGTGTACTTGTGATGTTTAATGTTTCATTCAATTGTTCTGTCTGATGAGAAAATGTTTGCATATATGGTTGATTTCTGGTTTCAGTCAGAGGCTTAGGTGACAGTGGGATCCTGCCACCTGCCGGTAATATCCCCGAATTGAGGATGTTACAAAGTTGGTATCAGAGCGGTGTTTTGGGAGTCAGTGACTGCAATGGGAGATTAGTAATGTCTTATATATGTAGTACACTCGGGGTACTAGTATATAAGGGAGCTACTTCTCTAGTGTTATGTTCTGAGGTATGTCTTATTCCTATTGATTATATCTATTTTTGAATACAATTAACTATTTTCTTTCTTGATTACTAAGATATCATGCTACCTAGAACTAGACGCAGAGGTAGGCCCAGACCTAATCGGGTACCTCAGGATGTAAACCCAGACCATGGATCAGTGACACCTCCTTCTGATGTAGATAGGGGACAGAGAGAAGAACCAGTACATGAGGGGGTTATAAGAGCAGATGAGGCAGAACCGGTAGTACATGGTTATGAAGGAATAACTGCGGGAATTCAGTAACTCCAGCGTGCTTAGCAGCCTATGCACAGTTAGCTATGCGACAGCAGCAGCCACCAGGCCCGAGGCCAAAAACTGCAGAATCTGCAGTTCCTATTCCACCACCACCACCACCAGAACTTCATTTGGCTCACCAGACTGTCATTTCCCCAGTGATACCAGATATTATAGCTCCTCAGGCAGAGCCTTCTCAGAGACCTATTCCAGTGGCTGCTCATCTGATTCAATGTTTTTAAAGGTATCTTCTTTTAAAGAAGTTATGAGATTTGGGAAAAGAGGTAAACTTAGCCCTAGATATATTGGGCCGTTTCAAATACTTCCACCTAATATGGATAGAATACATCCGGTGTTCCATATGTCTATGCTAAGAAAATATTTATATGATGAATCTCATGTTTTAGAGCCTTAAACAGTTGATATCTGTCGAGATTTATCCTATTTAGAACAACCAGTAGCTATAGTGGATAGGGAAACAAATAAGTTACGGTCTATATGGATTCATTCAGTTAAAGTGGTTTGGCAGCACCACAAGGGTCAATAGACGACTTGGGAGCCATAAGGTATCATGAAGGAACAATATCCTCATTTATTTGCAAAAGGTATGTCCCTTTATAATTTCAGTATTTTGATTCGAGGACGAATCATTTTAAGGGAGGAAAACTTGTAACGACTTGAATTTCGTAACTTGATTTGGGGTAGTAATTCGGTGACTGGAATTAAATTTTTCCAAACGTAGTGAATAAATTTGGAGATGGCATAAGGGTCGGATTTTAGTAGCAGTGTTTATAATATTTGGGATAAATTATTGGATCCGATAGGAATTATAAGAATTGGATCAATACTATTACAATTATTTGTACCTAGACTTGTGAATATTTGTTTGTGAGGCTTGAAGCATTACAAACAAATGTAAATTATGCATGATTTTAATATATAGAAAGAAAAGAAAAGAAAACACTATTTGCCAAACCCCATTTACAAGTGTCTAGCATGCATATACATGAGAAAAGAAAAACCCACAACCCACGTTGGTCTTTTTTCTTTCATCATTTTCCCTTCTTCCCTCCCTAACAAAAGAACTCCCAACCTATTCTCTACAGAAAATTTTCCACATAATCTACCAAATCCAGGGCTCCAAAACTGCATGCAAGCTTGGAAGTGTGATTAGAAAGCTTAAGGAGTTATATTTGTGAAGAAATAATTTAATTTAAGGTGAGAAAGGTAAAAACCCAAATCTTAACTTGTAAAGTTTTGATTATTTGATGCTTGAAGAATGTTATTGGTTTGAGTTTAATGATGAATATGTGGTTTTGAGACCATGAATTGGAGATTTGAGGAATTCCTCAATTTGTAAACTCCTTAAATGAGAAGTTGAGTTGAGATTTATAATTGGTTGTTTGAAGGTGTAATTGATGTTATATGATGTATTTATTATGGTTATGAATTGGTTATGAGATAGCGTTAAAGAGTGGAATGGATGCTTTAGTCTGTGTGGTGTTGGGCAGTAAGTTTGGTGAAGACAAATTCTGGACAGGTTGTGAATATTTATGTATAAGTCAAGTTTGTGGTGCCCGATTGATGAAGTCTAAATTTCTAGGTAAACTAGACACATAGGAGAGTAACATATCCAAAATTTAGAATTTTTGGACTTAAGATGAGACCGAACCAAATTTTTGAAATCGGGCAATCTGTTGTCTTTGTGCCCAATTTTTCCAGTTGCACAGCCCCTTAACTTCAGTCTATAGCTTGAGTTTCTGGTATCGGAATTGAGAATCGTAAAAGCCTACATAAACTAGATACATTATGGATCATTCTAGTAAAATTTCAACTTCAGATTCATTCCCAATTAATCACAGTGAATTTTCAAAGTTAGATATCAAGCAGTGAATTTTCTAGCGAATAGAAAAATGTAAGTTTCCACTACCGCATTTGTACAACTCCAAATCTAAGCTCATAAAATTCATAGATACCATATATATCTCCAACACTCCAGTAGATTAAGTGTCCATGCATTGCATATTCTTTGATGTAATATGAAAATATTCTGAGTAGTAAAGAAAGAAAACTAACGTTGTTTTGATTTTAGATCGACAGCAGGACACTCGGAGGTCACCTACACCGCATACCACTTCTGAATTGCCATAGCACTGTGAGTGGAGTACTTATTTTAAAGTTTTGTATTTGGTTTTGGTTATGATTTTCCAGATCATTGTTTAGGGAGTTGGGCGCCACAACGCCTACTGTTCATCGCCGCAGCGCCCCCTGCGGAAGAAAACCTGCTCAAGCCAGGAAAGTGATTTTTAGGGTTTTTAACATGTATTATGACTCACAGGCTCTACTATAAATATATCAGTTTGTCCAAAACTAGAGGATGAGGCTAATACACTGCATAAAACACATAAACACATATTTTTAGAGATCCAAGGAGAGGATTGAAGAGCAACAAGAGGATATTAAGGCGTTAACGTTCGAGGAGGAAGAGATTCAATTCGGGTTTTATCTTCTTATTTCTTTCTTAGAACTCTAATGATTTCCATTAGATTCATGACTTGTTTATCATTGTTTTTATCTTTAGTAATGAATTAACTCCTTAATTCTGGAGAATAATGTAACTGATGCTTGAACCCTGTATTGATTGTTAATTTTGCTATGAGTTTTATTAATTTATTTATATTCTTTTGATTTTAATGCTTCTTGATTGTTGGCCACAATTTATGATGATAAATGTTTAGAATCTATCACTCGAGAGAGTGGATTTTGAATAGATATAGAGAATATAACCTAGGATTTTATAGAGTTCGAGAGAATCTGTAGTCATTTGAAGTCGTTAATATAGAATCACAAAGCGTAATGAGTTGTTAACTATTAGATTTTTATAGAGATATCGAAGTCTATAGTTGATGATATTTTCACTCGGCACTCGAGAGAGTGAGTGAATATTTGCGGAATCTTGACTTATAAATAATATAACTGAACGATGATTAATTGGCATGACAAATACATAGGTGACAGCTAGGTGAAATCACGATCCAGAATCTCTATCGTATTAGTTCATCATATCCAATTATTTTTATATTTATTTATTTAATTAAAATATTTATTATTATTTTCTAAATAAAGTTAGGATTATCAATTGTAGTACTTAGTACGAGTTAGCGCAATCCCTGTGGGTTTGACACTCTTTCACTGATTTATACTAAAACTTGACACCGTACACTTGCGGTACGATATAAAATATCACACCAAGTTTTTGACACTGTTGTCGGGGATTGTTTGTTTAATTCACAGTAATACTATTACCAAGTAATCTTAGTTTTAATTTAGATTTTAATTTATTTTGTTTTCTTTATTTTCTTTATTTTTGTCTTCAGTTTTATTTTGTTTTTATTTTATTTTATTTTAATTTTGTTTGTTTATATTTTTTTCTTTTCCGTACGAGGAGAGTTGGAAAAGAAGCAATGGCAGATCCGATTGGTGCACTGATAGCTCAAGTATCGTCCCTCACGACTCATCTAGCAGTATTGACAAATCAAATGGTCCAATCGTCTATTGAAGCAGCTTCTACTAATGGAATGCTTTTACCCAATAGAGGAGCAGGATTTGAACAAGTACAATATGTGAACAATCAGAACTTCAACAACTATAGAGGCAGTCCTATGCCAAATTATTATCATCCGAATATTTCATATGCTGATATGGAGAACGTTTTGCAACCTCCTCGTGGCTTTAATTTTCCAAGAGCTGAGCAGAAACCTTCCTTAGAAGACCTCATGAGCGCATTTGTAGCTACAGCTTCAGAGAGGTTTGAGAAGAATGAGTCAAGGCTGGATAACATCGAAATACGAATGGGCAATATATAGGCAAATATGATATCTTTAGAAGCGCAAATTGGGTTATTTGTTTCTTCCATGGCCAATCAACAGTCATGGGTGTTTCCGAGTGATATTGAAGTCGACCCCAATGAGCAATGTCAAATCATAACCTGTAGGAGCGGAAAAGAGTTTAGAGTCACCTCTCAGGACTTAGGCAGCAAAGAAGATGAAATGGTATTTCAGGAGGAAACATTAACGGAAGAAGAGAACAAAGGTGAATTGATAATGAGAGGTCAAGATGAAGAAGTCACCTTCAGTGTTTTCAGAGCCATGCCGAATTCTCAAGGTGATGCAGACTGTCACATGATAGATACAGTAAAAAAAAGAGTTGAAACCAGACATGGTGAATCAGTATTTCAGCAACCTATAAGCATAATGCAACCATGCATAAAGGAAGATTCTCTGCAGCTAAACCTGAAACCAATTCCAAAGCACCGTAAAAAGAGGAAAAGAAAGGCCAGTGCTCACTTGGAGATGATCCCTGGAAGGTTAAAAAGGAAGCCGAGCCAATTTTGCCGAATGTGCAGTCCATACTTTCCAATTGAGGAAAAATCTACATATCATGGGGGACCATCTATGGATAAATTACCACTACCTTCCAAGCTGTCTTTTTTCATGTCATAAGAACCGGTGGATACCAAAGAAGAAAGCAGATGAGATTACCTGGTTCACTACGTTTAAGCCACCATAACCATTTTGGTGGTTGCGTCTGGCTGAAGATGTTAAACTTAGCGCTAGCGGGGAGACAACCCTTGTATTTATTTTATTATTATTTTCTTTAATTTTAATTTTAATTTTTTATTGTGTGCTATTGTTTATTTATTCGTTTTGCATGCTATTGATGCAGGTAGCACGAGACACACAAAGCCCGCGCAACCAAATTCTGACTAGCAGGAGCCTGATCAACTCCATACATGGTAGTGTTGTTCCTTAATCTGGTTTCTTTATATTTATCTTACATTGAGGACAATGCAAGTTTTAAATTTGGGGGTGTGTGCATGTATTCCTGCTATTTATTTATTTATTTTTTTGAGAAAAAATATTATTTATATTTAGCATTTGATGGTAAAACATAAATCCTATGATGAATTTTGTTATTTTTAGCCTTTGATAGTAAAGCTTAAATCCTTTGATGAATTTTGTTTGTTTATGGGTGAATTTTTAGAAACGATAAGTGCCCGATTTACTTTTATCTGATGCCTTGAATAACTAATCTATGTTAGACTCGTAAGCACTTAAAAACATGTTTCTAGCAGTGAAAACTTAAGTAGTTGACAAGGTGACTAGTTGAAGAAATTGCATGTCGATGAATAACCGTTTGCGTCGATATCTTTCTTGATTTGCTAGTGTTATGAAGTATGGTATAACTAAATAGAAAAATATCTCTAAAGAAAGAAAATAAACCGCCTATAACCGATAAGCGTGAATCTACCAATGGGCGAGTATTAGGACCACCATGAGGAGAAATGCTACCTTAAAGGGTATGTGAGTAAAAAAAAAATGAGTGCAAAATGAGAAAAGCAAAAAGAGACAAGAAAAGAAAAGAAAAATCATACCATGCTGAGCACAGAAAAAAGACAATTACAGAGCATAGTTGAGATATCTAAGTTGGTTTGACCCATCGCTCCCAATTTTTAAACAAAATCATTAAGTTGGCTTACTTAGGATCAAAGCTGTGACCGAACCTTTACACACACATACTGTGAGTCTAGCTTAGATGATTTACTCAAGAATTTGGATTCGAGTTGCAATTGCGTACTTTGAAGGTTCTATAATTTCATTTATAAGATTTCTTTGAGGATAAATTTATGCGTAACTATCGGGGCTATATTTTGTTATTTTTAAATTTTTACATGATTGTGTGTGAATGACGTTTGTGGGTGTCGTCACTGTAAGCCCTCACGAGACTAAACTCGTCCACTAGGGCCGCCTAGGGGTTTAAAGGCTTATTGCATACGCTAAATGCAATCGTGATCCATACGAAAGTGGCTTAGTTAGTTTAGTAATTTTTTATTTTTTATTTGTTAATTTTAATTTAGTTTTTATTTTTTCTTTTGCTCGGGACTAGCAAAACCTTAAGTTTGGGGGTGTTTGATAAGTGTGGTTTATACCCACTTATTCCAACATTCTTAGCCTATTATTTTGTTATGTTTCGAGCCATTTAATGTATTTTATAGTATTTTTATGTCTTATTTGTAGGAAATATTAGAACATCGATAATGGAGCACATACGTGTGTTTCGGGACCTATTGGGAGCATCGGACTCAAGAAGCAGTAAAAACCAGCATCAGCTGCGCACTAAAATTAAAAATGCTATAACTTTTGATCTAGAAAGAGTTACGAGACCCATAATGTATCGATTTGCATCTACTCGAGGAGATCTAGTCATTTACATATATTTTCCAGGGAGTTAGGCGCCATAGCGCCCACTGTTCAGCGCCGTAGTGCCCCCGCGGAAGAAAACCTGCTCAAGCCAGGAAAGTGATTTTTATGGTTTTAAACATGTATTATGACTCCCAGGCTCTACTATAAATATATCAGTTCGTCCAAAACTAGAGGAGGAGGCTAATACACTGCACAAAACACATAAACACATATTTTTAGAGATCCAAGGAGAGGATTGAAGGGCAACAAGAGGAGATTAAGGCGTTAACGTTCGAGGAGGAAGAGATTCAATTCAGGTTTTATCTTCTTATTTCTTTCTTAGAACTCTAATGATTTTCATTAGATTCATGACTTGTTTATCATTGTTTTTATCTTTAGTCATGAATTAACTCCTTAATTCTGGAGAATGATGTAACTGATGCTTGAACCATGTATTGATTGTTAATTTTACTATGAAGTTTTATTAATTTATTTATATTATTTTGAGTTTAATGCTTCTTGATTGTTGGCCATAATTTATGATGATGAATGTTTAGAATCTATCACTCGAGAGAGATGATTTTGAATAGATCTAGAGAATATAACCTAGGATTTTATAGAGTTCGAGAGAATCTGTAGTCATTTGAAGTCGTTATAGAATCAAAAGCGTAATGAGTTGTTAACTATTGGATTTTTATATAGATATCAAAGTCTGTAGTTGATGATATTTTCACTCGGCACTCGAGAGAGGAAGTGGATATTTGCGGAATCTTGACTTATAAATAATATAACTGAACAATGATTAATTGACATGACAAATACATAGGTGACAGCTAGGTGAAATCATGATCCAGAATTTCTATCGTATTAGTTCCTCATATCCAATTATTTTTATATTTATTTATTTATTTAAAATCTTTATTATTTATTTTCTAAATAAAGTTAGGATTATCAATTGTAGTACTTAATGCGAGTTAGCGCAATCCCTGTGGGTTCGACACTCTTTCACTGATTTATACTAAAACTTGACACCGTACACTTACGGTACGATATAAAATATCACACCAGTACAATGTCTCTAGACCCGAATATTTCAGAGATAGGTTGGTGGCATTGATAGCACCACTGTTGTCTGGTTTAATGGCTTGGGGGACCGTGCGTACGCCGTACAACGCCCCAAGGCCACAAGATTATGTACAGATTGACCGATGACATTTCTGATGATGATATTGATATTTTCTTCGTTGATTGGGAAAAACTCTGATTTATGATTTAAGAATTTTGAAAGATATTGTTCTAAATATGAGTATATATAATACTGTTTTTTTTTTTTTTTTTTTTTTTTTTTTTTTTTTTTTTTTCTGGTTTTATAGTTTTACTCACTGATTTCTTTATGACTCACCCCCCACTCTCTAGGTTTTGCAGGACCTTTTTCTTGGTGAGCCAATGCTGTATTCTACGAGGCATGGATCCGGAACAGGCGCAGCACTGCAGTTATTAGTTTTATGGGTTCATCATGATCTGTCTACATTCATATAGAATGTAGTTTCTTTTGAGTTCTGTGATGTAAAATATATGTTTATATGTATGGTTGTTTCACAATTGGATTGTGTACGTGTGATGTTTAATGTTTCATTCAGTTGTTCTGCCTGATTAGAAAATGTTTTGCATATATGGTTGATTTCTGGTTTCAGTCAGAGGCTTAGGTGACAGAGGGATTCTGTCACCTGTCGGTAATATCTCCGAATTGGGGATGTTACATACTTAAAATGGAATTGTCGGAAACAATAACGAGAGCAGGGCGAAGGCAATCACCAGCCGAAGAATAATGAAGGAGAGACACTAGTTGTTGTCTAAGGAGATGTAGCGATATGCTCTATGCAATAAGAGACATGGCTTCACAAAGCAACCCAAGACGTTGAGTGGGTGGTAAATACTACATCATCTTACCACATCACTCCTCACAAAGATTTCTTCACAACCTACAAAGTAATAGACTTTGGTTCAGTGAAGATGAGAAATATCAGTTCCTCTGAGATAGTATGAATAACAAAAGGTGCCATGGTTGTCGCCCGAGGATATGCTTGCGGCACATTATACAAGACTCATGTGAAGATTTGTGCAGACAGCCTCAATGTAGTTAAAAAAAAGGCTTCTCAAAATCTGTGGAACCGGAGGTCACATGAGTGAGAGAGGGTTGTCTATCTTGACCAAGAAAAATCTTACCAAGGATGTTGCACTAGGTCCTTGCAACCACTATTTATTTGGTAAGCAACACAGAGTCTCGTTTAAATTCTCTTCTATGAGAAGATTAAAGTTGCTCAGTCTGGTGCACTCTGATCTTTGTGGTCCATTGGAGGTTGATTAACTGGGCAGTAACAAGTATTTTCTGACTTTCATTAATGATTTTTCCCGGAAAACCTAGGTGTATTTTCTCAAGACGATGGATCAGGTCCTAGATCAGTTCAAATTATTCCATGCCATGGTCAAACTTGAAATAGGGAAGAAGCTGAAGTGCCTCCGCACAGACGATGGAGACGAGTACAATTTCAAGGAGTTCGATGCTTACTTCAAGAGACAAGATATTCGACGTGAGAGAACTACTCCACACACTTCATAAAATAATGGTGTAGCTGAAAAATTGAACCGCACCATTATGGAGAAAGTCATAAGCATGATCATTTTGACTAAGCTGCCAAAGCTATTATGGGGAGAAGCTGCTCATACCGCTTGCTACCTAATCAACATATCACCATCTGTACCGTTGAATTTTGAAATTCCGGAGAAAGTGTGGTCTGGTAAGAATCATTCCTACACCCACCTTAGAATATTCGATTGTTTAATCGTTGCACATGTATCCAAGGAGCTCAGGGAAAAGTTCAATGAAAGGACAACTCCATGTATATTCTTAGGCTATGAAGATGAAAAATTTGGATACATACTATGGAATTAGAAGGAAAAGATGTTCATCAGAAGTCATGATGTAGAGTTTTTTGAAGACCAGACAATTGAAGACATTAAAATACCCAAAATGTCTTCCAATTCCAGTGCCGATAAAAATCCAGACCCAACACCAGCACAATTGGTCACATATATGGTGCATGAAATTCTAGAAGCATAACCAGATGAGGCAATTGAGGATATCGATCAGGGGGAGACACAACCTGCTCCATCGGAGATTACAAAAGAGAGTGTTGAGCAAGAGGAGCCGCAACCTGCTCCACTAGATGCTACATGATCATCCAAAGTTTTGGATGATGTCAGATCTCCTGAAACAAGTGGACCTCATACAAGAAGATCCGAGCGAGGCAGGATTCCATCAACTAGATATCTGGGATCCGAATATATTATGCTTACTGATGAGGGGAAGTAAGAGAGTTTCCCACAAGGCAAAAAGTCATTGAGGAATAAATGAGTGAAGAAACATGGCAGCGGAACTGTATAGAGACACAACATAAGAGTGATGTGTAGAGATGCAATGAAGTGTGTTATGCAGAGACACAACCGACATGTCAACAAATGTGGTCAATCGGGACAAGCTAGAGCTATGTAGAGACATAGTCAGGATAACTGTTAGATAAGATTGTTTTGAATGCAGCTGGAGGGGGAGACTCCTTCATCAATGCACAAACCATATAAACAACTTTAGGTGGGTTTGGAAATGAAGCACCAACTTTTGACAATAGAGAAAGCTTCCAATTTAACTTTAGGTGCAACTTTGAAAATGGTGGAAGATTACAAGTGGATTACTATTGCTTTGTTGACAAATTTGAGCATGTATTTTGCTATAAATAGGGAGCTCAAAGCACCCAAAAATTACAAGCTCCATGGCAAGAGAGCTTGGAGAATGAAGATTTTTTTTCTTTTTTTGGTAAAGTTTAGACACTTGGTATTTGTATTTTTGTAAGTAATAGATTCAGTTTTTCCTTCCAATACACTCTAGAGTGATTAGAGAATCACAACAATAATTATTGATGTGCTATTGGAATGTGCTGACGGTATAGGTGTGTCGTAACAAATATTGAAAATATATTAAATATTGATAAAAATCAGGGTTTTCAAAAAATTACCTCTTAACTAATTATATATTTCTTCTCTCTAGTTTAGATAATTGATTTACCTTGATCACGATTAGGGACAGACCTGAGATTTTGGGGGTCTTCAACGGATTTATAAATTATGTGGTCTCATTTTTATCTGATTTTTTTTATATAATGAGTATTAATTTTCCACAAAACCACCCATGTTCTCAATGGCTGCCAATGAACCAACTTCATCAACCTTTTTTGATATGTTCAAATTATGGCCACTACTATGATACCCAATGGTATCAAATATCAATGGTACAGACATGTTACTTTGACAATTAAACATACAATTTAAATCATTAAATATGTAAACTTTACCATTAAATATGAAATTAGTTTCATGTTTTCTAAAATTTTATATGCATTGGTAGGGTTTACATATTTAATCATTTAAGTTGCATATTCAATTTTAAAAATAACATATTTGAATCCAATGATATTTGATATCCTTAAATATTAAATATCATATATGTGCGCTCCAATTACAAACAAAAATGAAGCTTACGTGTACAATGACGTCACTGGAGAATGTTGTCCACCGCCATGGTCATGGCTGCTACTTTCGTCGTATAGTCTTGGCTCGCTGATACATTTGATTCCAGATTTGGTTTTTTAGTCCTGTTCAATTACATTGAAGTCCCTGTTGTTTTGTGTTAAACAAAAAAGACTATAAGGTTGAAGATTTGAACATATAAGTCTCATTTGTTTCAATTTTTTGACACTTTGACCTTTAACCTCAGTTGACTATTAGGAAATAAGTGTGAAAATTTGAACCTTCAAAATACTTTCTGAAGTTATTTTTTATATAAAATTATATTACTAAATTATTCAAGGAGTAATTTACTATTAAGGACTGAATAATATAATTAAGAAAACTACTTTTATACTTGACACCCATCCATTTTAGATCTACCTAATCACAACTACGAAATTAATCTAATTTATTTTATTTTCAGAATGATCGAAAGCTGAAGAAAATCATGAACTTCAATAAAGGATTTACTTTACTAATCACAACTACGAAATTAATCTAATTTATTTTATTTTCAGAATGATCGAAAGCTGAAGAAAATCATGAACTTCAATAAAGGATTTACTTTACTCAAATCTTTAAAAATTTTGTTGGTGTCTGTGGAATAATTTTTTTATAAGCAAATATTTTCAAACTTATATATGGAGTATGAGTTTAATTAGATTGCATAAATTCTTGAAGACCTCACAAGTCACAATAACTCTCTTAAATTTGAATGATATGATAAAATTGGTTGCTGGCTGTATAAGTCTTGCTTGCTGCATCAATCCATGCCTGTATCTGATTCTGAGCCAGCTCAAAGCCTTAAAATCAAATACTTGCCCCTTTTCTTTCTTCTGAAAGTTCTCTCTATTAGCACTTGAGTTAATGGAAAAACCAATCTAATTTACATTCAAATACAGGAGCAAAAAATATAAAATCTCATAAGCACTAAACATTTTGAAACCTGATGATGTATAAAACAGCACATCACTATAAATAATGAAAAGAATATGTTGGGGGGTGTTCTATCTCCCCAGCACCCTAGTTATTGTCAAATCATTCGAGGATACAGTATCATTAGCTTCCATAAAAAAATCACCATCTACAGAGTTTCTCATTGAAGTAAATGTGGGCTGTCTAGGCAATGGAAGTGTTGGAGCTTCACTCTCAAGCATTAGCATCACCGATGCCATTGTTGGTCTATAGGTTGCAGAATCTTGCACACATAACATTCCCACATGTATGCATCTCAACACCTGATTTTGAGAACACGAGTCCAGGATATTTGGATCAACTAGCTCCATTGCTTTGCCTTCATTCCAAAGATTCCATGCCTGAAATGGGACCGACAATTTAATTTTACTGTCACAACCTCTGATTACTAATTTGGAAAATCGTTGTAAATTTACTTAAGAAAACAAATTCATCAATCTGCTTACATGTGAGATAAGGCTAGAGTATTCTGCTAAACGGAAGCTAGTGTTCCTCCTGCCACTTACAATCTCAAGTAACAATACCCCAAAGCTATACACATCTGATTTTACTGAAAAAAGGCCTTCCATTGCATATTCAGGAGCCATATAGCCACTGTATTGGAAGAAGAACAAAGGTGTGAAATTCAAATTAGTAAAGCAGTTGACATAATATGGGTGGCCTTGTGTTATAAATATATGTAAACATGTCATACTTACTATGTGCCAACAACTCTGTTTGTATTTGCTTCATTTTGGTTAAGGCCAAATATTCTAGCCATGCCAAAATCTGAAATCTTTGGATTCATTTCTTCATCCAACAAAATGTTGCTTGCCTTCAGATCTCGATGAATTATTCGAAGTCTTGAATCTCGATGTAGATAAAGTAGCCCTCTTGCAATCCCTTCAATAATTATGAAGCGTTTTTTCCAATCAAGCAATGCTTGTTTTGTGGGGTCTGACACAACAATTATCAGAAAATACCAACAAACATCAATACAAATACTTAATGAAAATTATAAAGACTAGAATCTGTAATAAAATTATAAAGCATACCAAAGAGAAAGATATCCAAGCTTTTGTTTGGCAAATACTCATATATCAACATCTTTTCTTCCCCTTGAATGCAGCAGCCAAGTAGTCTAACAAGATTTATGTGTTGTAATTTGGCAATCAATATAATCTCGTTTTTAAACTCCTCCAAGCCTTGGCCGGATTTTCTAGAAAGCCTCTTTACAGCTATTTCTTGTCCCTCTGGAAGCTTTCCCTGTTAATAGAAATAAAAAATATAAGCTCTCATCTTTAGCACCTTTCAGCTCACTAATTTATTGCAGCATTTTAAAAAGCAAACTTTACCTTGTGAACAGGACCAAATCCCCCCTGCCCAAGCTTGTTTCCTTCTGAGAAGTAGTTTGTAGCAACTACTAAAGTATTGAAACTGAATATTGGTAAGTCTGTTCCGTTTACTTGATTTCCATCCATAACCATGTCTGATGGTCCAGAGAAACCTGTTGATAATTCTTGGCTCTTGCTCATGTCTATTATTGGAGTTTCATTATTGTTCTTGCAATATGAAATTGTTGAATCTTTGCACAAGGCTACAGAGAAAATGTCAAGAGACTAGAGTCAAGAAACAGTAATAATATTCTTCAAAATGTCATTTTATATTGTCTTTATATTTCCCTAATTAAAGGGAGGAATAAAAAGGCCATACCTTTCATTCTTCCTCTGAACCTCCACAGAAGCCATACAGTTATGCCTAGTGAGAGTGCTCCAATCATACCAATTATAGCTATCACAGCATTGGATATTTTGCTCTTGCCACCTATATTTAAGAGTTGAAAATGAATTTCTCATGAATCATTATGACAAACAAGTAGCATCTCTACTTTATAGCTGGAAAGAAGCAAAAGCACTTGAGCATATTATGCTTATTGGGAATGGGACTTATAGCAATTTCAGCATAATCTAGAGCATTTTGCAAATAAATATTCTTGACTAGTTTCCAGTTCAATAGAGACTAACTGAGGACCATATGCTTCTTCTAGTCGGATAGCAACTTAAATGAGTCTGCTCTTGTCTCTGATTATCATATTTGAGATCAGAAACCTCCATTAAGTGCTTTGTAATAAAACAGAAATATTATATAGAAATGAAATTTTGCTTTCATCTCTAACAAGTGTGAAATAATATATTTAATTCATTTCAATATAAAAATGGTATCCTTCAAAAAGATTTTCAACATTAATCACTCCAACTTATCTAGGATATATGAATATTAAGAATTTAGTGAAATTACTTGTGCACATCAACTGGACATGTAAGGTGATCTAAAAATGTCTCAAGGATAGATTGAAAGTAAATACCAATTATAAAAAACTTAACAGAGGAGAATTGAACTTTACCTAATTCAGAATCTGCAAGACGAACATGCAGTAAATTCCCCCCTTCCTCAAAAGTCCGAACATCAATCAAATCCCCTTTCCATATCATGCACCCAATCCCAGTAATCTCCGCATATCCATTACAAGAACAATTCTGCAGACATTTCTCTTGGCAAGTTTCCTGCCCCACTGATACTACGTCTGCAAAATCCGGCAACTTTACATTCTTAAACCCTTTGAACCCATCTGCTCCTCCATTTCCCCCTGCTTCACTACCATTCCTCTGGCACTGCAGTTGAGTCCTCCTAACACACCCACCTGACCTATTTCCCGTTCTCCATTGCTCGAAATCTTTTGGCACAAATCCTTCCATACAACTGCATTCGGAAGAACCCAATGGATCACAGACCCCAAATTCCCACAGAAATTATACAGCTCACAATCATCTGCAGGCTGCTTTTGAAACACAGTCCAGTTCTTTGCACTAGTATCCCACCTTAGCTGCTCTTCATTCCCATCCCAGCCAATTCTAAACCTCAACAAAATAGATTCATTTGCTGGGACATATGTAAGATACAGGCTTCCATCTGATTCCCTGGGAGATAGCTTAAAGCCAAATAAAAAACTAGTTAAAGTAGCCATGGTGGGCACACCTGTGAATATAACAGAATTCCATTGCCCGCTTCTCCACCGCCTTTTTAGCTTCTCCCAAATCACTATCTGCGGAGAACCCTGAGGATCAGCTCCCATAGTGAAGTTTCCTGGTGAAGGATCACTGGCAGATTTCCAGGAAGTGAAAACACGAATCTCTCCCAATGCAGAATTTAACCGAATCCTCATGCCTGGCAGATATGTATCAGTTGGATGATCAAAACTCTGCCAGTAGGCCTTATCAAGATTATCAATGTTTTCTCTGCTAGTAAGTATAAGATTTCCATCATCTGCGAGGAGTGCTGTCGTGTTGTTTGACACAACTGAAGCATTAGATGACCAAACTTCTTTGTTATTCCCATCTAAAACCTTCAAATTGCCATCTTCACCTATTGTCAAAGTCCCGGTTTCATTAGAAATTGGACTGTTTCTGTTTGCTACCCATACAACGGCCTTTTCATCTATCTTGTAATACCATATACCAACATACCTTAGGCTAGAATTTTCAGGGCTAAAAAATCCCAGTTCAAAGATTTCCCTGGTGGAAATCACGCTTTCCCCATCTTTTATCAACTGGCCTTTTGTGATTGTGTTAACTGCATGACCAAAATGAGCAAATGAACATGATAGAATAAAGAATGAAAGAATAAAAACAACAAGCGGGTGCTTAATAATGTCCATTGTACTATTTCTGAGAAATGCAAAGATTCATGAGAAGACAAAGATTTAGAAGAAATGAAGGTGTAAGATTGTATAAAATTCAAAGGAAGGAGTTGAATGGAGTTGTTGACTTGTTGTATTGTGAGGAAGAGAAGTGAGGCTTAAAAACCTCAAATTGAGTGCTCAATGTTGTAAGCAATAAGCAAGTTGTTAAAGAATATTGTTTATCAAGTTTTTAATTTTTTAATTTTTTTTTGAAATATCCCGGAAAATCTCAAATTATTCATATCGGATCATTTGAATGTTTAGGTAAACCGATATTATATGTTTATAATGATACTATTTAGAATTTGAATGATTTATGTATTTTGGGGACCGAGTTTTTAATTCTGAAAAAAGGAAAATTCACATATGGTAAGGTGGATGTTCATGATAATTGAAAACACGTGAAATTGACCGATTGGACATCCTTTCGAGTCAACTTTTTGGGAAGGTCTAATATTTATCCTTATTTTCTCCACTGACCAAGTAAATTGGCCGTCATAGCGTGCCTGCTGGAGACATCTTGTTGGACATCGGAAGCTGAAGAGAAAGAGACTCATCTTTAAATAAACAATTAAAATATCAACAAATACGCACGTGACCCTGTAATTTTTTTTTTTTTTGGTATTTAATTACAATTACACGACTTCTTTTATTTAAAAAAGGGGGAGTAAAAAAAATAAAAATTACAACTACAGGGCTTGTTTTTATTAAAATATTTCAATTACACGATAAGATAGAAAATAGTTAAATGTTTTCATTGTGCCATCGTATTAGGTGTGTCATACAATAATATTGGCAGCCGAGGGTTTGGACTAAATTGGAAAAATCAATGGCTCTAGATTAGTTAGATTTTATTATTTTATTATTATGTGGATTAATTTCTAGGAAACGTGTTCTTTTAACATTCCACTGCCTAAAAATATGAAACTGGCGGCGTAATAGCAACTATCCAAAATCCGAATGCAGTACCGGCTATTAAGGTTTGGGATGCTCGGAAAAGGTGGTATTTTTTTTATAATACTTTGACATAAATATATAAAATTGAAATTAATCAATAATAACAAAGAGAAAAAATTATTAAGTAACATTTATCATATGTTTATTGGATGTGTACATTGAATATGCCCCATATAATTTTTTCTCCAAGGCTAATATATAAAAAAATATCTATTTGTTCATATCATAGTACTTTATTTTAAGATGAAAATTAATTCATACCTAAAAACATCATAAAAATATAATTATACAATCATAATATCTCAAAAATAACATCAGGATATCCTAAAACTCAAAAAAATTATGATAAAAACCCAACAACATAAAATATTATATGTAATAAGTATTTCCCGTAACTAATAGTAATACATATTCACGCCTAAAATTATTTAGGAATATGATAAATTACGGAACCAGCCTGGTCTCCTCACCTCAGCCTCAGTGCAAATTTGGTGACCACATATTCCTAATTAGAAGCGAAACAACATAATACATACATTGTACATAAAATTTTTACAACAACGTATTATTAATCTAATACATAACAATTAATAGATTTATGAAACTACCAAATCCCAAGAAGCACGGAAAAACTCTTATTTTCACACCACCAGATCTACTCATTTAGCCCGCATAAGATTTTATATAAGCTGAATAAAAGATTATTATACCTACATAAAATAAAAAATTATAAAACCAATACAAAAGGTTAGACGTAAATCACTACAAAAAATGGATCTACGGTGTTGATGGATGATTTTCGTCTCAGGAGCAATAAGGGAAATGCTCTCGGGACAATCCTCCATCAACTTTTAATTTGTTTGGTTTGGGGATGACCAAAAACAAACTTAGCAGAAAGCAAAAAACAACCACAAAATCAACAAAGAGAGTTTAACGTGGTTCGGCGGAGCTAGTCCAGCCTACGTCCACGGGCACAAAATGGTGGGGGTTTGTTCGTATTATCAAACCGTGCTCCGCCGACCTGTTTGAAGGGTGGTTGTATGGTACCACGCTGTTTTCTCATGTGGTGTTACAAGTGGTGCTTCTCTTAGATTTATGCCAACCAACCTATACAAATGAATCTACCCTCCATTTATATACTAAGGAAAATACATTGTTTCCATCCCTTCATGATGCTTCCCACGTGATCTCCGACTGATTGATGGGCTCTCTGTCCCAAGACTGCCCTCGCCGAAAGTAAGCCTGCCACCTGATATCCTGTCACATCACCTTATCTTGCACTCTGCCCCATGTGAGAATGATGTCATAAACCTTGAAAGGATCAAGCGGAAGAAAATGGTATAGGGAAGAGTCTGAAATACCCTGCCAAGAGGTCGGTCAAAATGTTCATCTGGACTGAGAATGTGGCTGCCGATCTGATAATGTCCGAGCCACCGTGCTGAAGTGGTCGTTCTCAGAAAACTAATGTGGTCGGTCTCTCTTCCTGACCGAGGAATAACCCATAAACTGAAATTACCTACCTCTCCGCCCTTGCCGAAATATTCAAAGTACTTGTCACCAAAAATCACCATCAACATTCGTCCCATAATTTTCAGAATCAACGAGTTAGTGAGTTGATGCCGGGAACTATAAAAAAGATGGTGTTCTGATCAACTGATCGGTGGTCGCTCAAAGAAACACAAAGAAAACTGCCTTGGCTGCTAAACTGGTCATTATTGTCATCTTCATGTGCTCGATCGATGAGGATCCTGATGCCTACCAATGGAGAAGACGCTTCGTCCTCACGCTGATTATGATCGACTCGGTAGGAGGTAATCGGACCTCGAGCTGGTGAAATAATTTAAATTGGCGGAACGAATCCAGCCCCGATCTGGTGGAATGATAACAGACTCGGCGGAACGAATCCAGCTCCGATTTGGTGGAACAATATCACACTCGGCGGAACGAATCCAGCCTCGAACTGGTGGAATAATATCATACTTTGTGGGATCCATCCCTACCCCGAGCTAGTGGAATGATAACAGAATCAGCGGAACAAATTCAGCCCCGATCTGGTGGAATAGAACAGACTCTGCGGAACGAATCCAGCCCCCGAGTTGGTGGAACAAATATCAGACTCGGTGAGATTCACCCATACCCCGAGCTGGTGGAATGATAACAGACTCGGCGGAACGAATCCAGCCCTGATCTGGTGGAACAGAACAGACTCGGCAGAACGAATCCAGCCCCGAGCTGGTGGAACAAATGGCCTCGGTGGTACTAAAGCAGACTCGAGCCAAATCATACATCGGTCTCGACAGTACAAGAGTAGACCCGAGCCGGAAAGAAACATCGGTCTCGACAGTACAAGAGCAGACCCGAGCCGGAAAGAAACATCGATTTTGGCGATACAAGAGCAGATTCGAGCTGGAAAGAAACAAATCAAAGCAAAACGGACTCGACGGTACAAGAGCAGACCCGAGCCGTAAAACAAATCAAAGCAAAACAGACTCGGCGGTATAAGAGCAGACCCGGGTCGTAAAATAAATCAAAGCAAAACGGACTCGGCGATACAAGAGCAGACCTGAGCCGTAAAACAAATCAAAGCAAAACAAACTCGGCGGTACAAGAGCAAACCCGAGCCGTAAAACAAATCAAAGCAAAATGGACTCGACGGTACAAGAGCAGACCCGAGCCGTAAAATAAATCTCGGCCACTATGTGGGCCATAAAGAATGCATAAATAATTTTATTTTTAAGGAAGAAGAAAATCCTACTCACATTTTTGGGATCTATTGCCTCTCTTGCTACTCTACAAGGGTCACTACAAGCGAGGCTCTTCTGAATACATCTGAATACATCCTCTCTGCACCGCAGCAGTTTACACATCCGACCAGATGACTTCGCTATCAGAATTGGTCGATCTCCAAAGCCAATTGATCTATGCACTCAGTGAGATAGTCTTTTCTCACCAGGTCTTCCACCTACTCCTGCAGGTCTCTACACCCATTCGTGGCATGTCCACTTACATTATGGTAGATACAATAAGCCCTATATTTTCCTCCTCCTCATCGAGAACCTTTTCATATCAGGCTCCGCCAACAGACCTTTATCCTGGATTTCCCGAACTATCTGGGCCAGAGGTCTGTTCAGGGGGGTATACACTGTTCTCCCCGTAACATGGTTGATTTGGAGAGACGACTTCATCTCTCAAACATTATTACCCTAAGCTTCTTCTGCCCCAGAACTGGTCTCCTCAAATTTCTGCTTAAATCCCGCTGATTGTCTGATCTGACTATCTTGGTCCTACGGGTGCCCCTCATCGGGCAATTTTTTTCTCCTCCTTCATTAAAATAAACTTCCTGGACAACTCCAAAGCAGTGGCATAATCTGATATATCTTGGATCCTCAGATGACTCCACAACTTCCCGACCTTCAGACCTCCTTTGAGACTTTCCAACGCTCCCGATGACTCGTACGCTCCAACCTCGAGCACCAAATTGTGGTACCTTTCAATAAAATTCTCAAGGGCTCATCATCTCCCTACTTCATCAGTCTCAATTCTCCCACCGTTTTCTTTGGAGCGCACGCTCCTTTAAAATACCGAATGAACAATTTCCTGAGTTATGAGAAACTACTAATGCTCCATGGAGTCAAACTTCTGAACCACAGAATTACAGGTCCGTCTATGGTCAAAGGAAACACCTTGCAGATGGCCTCTCATACCATCCCCTGAACTTCCATTAACAGAACAATCCTTTCAACATGAGAATTGGGGTCGGTACGACCTTTGTAGGAGCTCATTGTGTGAATGGTGAACCGCCCAGGGAATTTAACAGACAAAATTTCTTCTACAAAGGGAGATGCAACTTCTCCGTCCCTACCATCTTTCTTATATATTTCTTTCTTCCCGCTTCCTCATTTCCTTCCTGAACCAATCCTTCATTTGGTCGTCAGTATTATCGTGTTGCCTCCCGCAGACTTCTTCACACCTGCTACTCCGAGAACGACGTGTGTCGTGACTAGAGATCTCCCGATTCCTACCACCATATCTCCTATCTCCCCTCTTATAAAAATGCGGACTGTTACTGGAAGATTCCGGTGACTGCCTCTCATATTCTTCTTCCCACATGTTCTCCGTCTGCAAAGCTTTCACCATTACTACAGACCTCACTCTCTGGGATTTCTCCTTCCCGGGCTCATCGTCCCCACTTAGATCTATGACCATTTTCCCTTTGGCTATCTCGCTTCGCTTCCGGTTTGTCCATACTTCTAATCTTTCATTGTTCATCTTTTCTATTTCATCCAGCTTATCCATCATAGATTTCATGAGATTCTGGTTTTCCTCCTCCTTAGCTTTTCTCATGCTTTTCTCCATTTTTCCCATACATTCTGTTGTTGAGCTCTCCGATGACCTATGGTTCACACCTTCTGCCATCGTCTCACTACGCAAGTTGTTTTTTGTTATGTCCCCACAGACGGCGCCAACTATTGCGGAGGACAACCCCCCCTCAACCTTTAATTTGTTTGGTTTGGGGATGACCAAAAACAAACTTAGCATAAAGCAAAAATAACTACAAAATCAACAAAAAGAGTTTAACGTGGTTCGGCGGAACGAGTCCAGCCTATGTCCACGGGCACAAAACGGTGGGGGTTGTTCTTATTATCAAACCGTGCTCGGCCGACCTGTTTGAAGGATGGTCATATGGTACCGAGATATTTTCTAATGTGGTGTTACAAGTAGTGCTTCTCTTGGATTTATGCCAACCAACCCCTACAAATGAATCTACCCTCCCTTTATATACTAAGGAATATACATTGTTTCCATCCTTTCATGATGTTTCCCGCGTGATCTCCGACTGATTGATGGGCTCTCTGTACCAAGACTGTCCTCGCCGAAAGTAAGCCTGCCACATGAAATCCTATCACATCACCTTATCTTGCACTCTGCTCCATGTGAGAATGATATCATAAACCTTGAAAGGATCAAGCGGTGGAAAATGGTATAGGGAAGAGTCTGAAATGCTCTGCCAACAGATCGGTCTCTAAGAGATCGGTCAAAATATTCCTCTGGACCTATAATGTGGCTGCCGATCTGATAATGTCCGAGCCACCGTGCTGAAGTGGTTGATCTCGGAAACCAATGAGGTCGGTCTCTCTTCCTGGCCGAAGAATAACCCATAAACTGAAATTACCTTCCCGCCCTTGCCGAACTGTTCAAAGTACTTGTCACCAAAAATCACCATCAACATACGGAAACAAAAAATCATAAAAAACTAAACACGAGGAGAGGCTGCTGATGGTGAGACACCGGCAGCGAAGGAAACAAAATTCCAGAGAGCGGGGGGCTAAGGGTGAGAAACGTAAAAAAGAAAGAAATAAAAAACAAGAACAAGATGAAGAAACATGAAGGGCAAAAAAAAAGGTTTTTTGGGATTGGTTCTGTGGGAGTAGGGGAGAGTTCTTCAATACTTTTTTTGTATAACATTAAACATATGAAATCTACTGAGATATTAAATATAAATATTTATAGTGCTTAAATATGAGGAGAAACTCTCCCCAAATACTCTCACTAATGAGAGAAATTCGATTCCCTGCACAGAGCTTGTGAGTTTACCACTGTGCCAGGAGCCCAGTGGCCCTCCAATACTCTTTCTTTAATTTCAATCTTTTGTTCTCGCAAGGTGAAATTAATCTAATTAACTGATTGTGCTCCGACATTATTTAAAGTTTTGGCTTCAATGTCGTTTTGTAGGTCAATATTCGCCATTCCAGAATCTAATAATTTTGAGTTCAACTCTATCTCATCAAATCAATAGCCTTAAGGTCTCATTCGATGAATAATCTCAAATACTAAGAAGATAAAGAATGCACGCTATAAATAATAGTTGCGCACTTTTTCCCATCTGTGGGGATCCAAAATATTAAATTTGGAAAGATGGAGAGACTATTATAAAAACTTCTATTTTAAGGATTAAATGAGAAAAAAAGAGTTGAATTCCTTATTGAACTCCATCTATATATAAATCTTACAGGAGAAATAGAAGACAAAATTCCAGATTACAGAAATTTCAGAATATTAACCCGGCCACTATTTATTGTTTCAAGAGCCTGTTAGCTATCGGCCTTCCACGAGTGTAACAGTAACCTCATTAATAGAACATATTTGCTGGTTATGGTTAGAAGACTTAGTATCATATGCACACTCCCTTTCTGTAAATGCTGGTTGTTTTGGAGACGGAAGATCCTTAATTTCACTATTAAGCATTGATATAACAGTTGACATGTTTGGCCTGTCCTTCGCAAATTCTTGTACACACAACAATCCCACATTTATGCATCTTATGATCTCCAATTCGGAATGTGCTTCAGATATAAATTGATCCACCAAAGCAACTACATTGTTTTCATTCCACAATTTCCAGGCCTGAAAAACATAAAACATTAGCACTAATCTTATTAAGAAGTAGCCAAGGAGAGTGGTGAGTTTGCTGGACTTACATAGCCTATAAGAGTCAAAGAATTCTCGTTCTGGTAAAAACTTGTGTTTTTTCTTCCATTAATAATCTCTAATAATAATACTCCAAAACTAAAGACATCTGATTTCTCGGAGAATCGCCCCGCCATTGCATATTCAGGGGACATGTAACCACTGCATTTCATCATACATACACATCAAAATATTGTTAAATTAGAGTCTCATTTGCAAACTGAATTAAGACCAAGTATAAATACTTACTATGTCCCAACTACTCTCGTAGTGTTGGCTTGATCTTGATTGCCTCCAAAAATCCTTGCCATACCAAAATCTGATATTTTTGGATTTAGTTCTTCATCCAGCAAAATGTTGCTTGCCTTCAAATCCCTATGAATAATCCGTAATCTAGAATCTCTGTGAAGGTAGAGGAGACCTCGACTAATTCCTTCAATGATGTTGAAGCGTTTTCTCCAGTCTAAGTGCTTTTGTTTGAGTGGATCTAAATGAATTGTAATTGTAAAGATGAGAAAAGAAGGTCTAATTGAGAGAATATTTCAGGTGAATGAAATGGAAAATTAGCAGAGTTTATAGTTTATTTCCAAATAACAAATTCATTAATCAGATATTAGGAAAATGCTATGAAATTCTAAATTGCAATTAATGAAGAGCTTTAGCATGAACTAACCAAATAAAAAAACATCCAAACTTTTATTCCGCATGTATTCATAAATCAACATCTTTTCTTCTCCTTCAATACAGCATCCGAGAAGTCTAACAAGGTTTCGATGCTGTAGTTTAGAAATTACCATAACCTCGTTCATAAATTCTTCTACTCCTTGCCCGGATGCTTTGGATAGTCTTTTCACGGCTATCTCTTGCCCATCTTGTAGTTTTCCCTGTAACATAAACTCAAACCAATAATAACTATATATTACTTTGACAGCTAGTTAAAGTCAAATGAGCATTGAGCAACTATTACCCTGTATACTGGGCCAAAGCCACCCTGCCCGAGTTTATTGGTTAACTGGAAGTTGTTAGTTGCAGTTGCCAGCTCCTCAAATTGGAATAGAGGTAAATCCTGTAGTTTGGCTGGGTTCACATTTGCAGCTGAAAAGTTTGGATATGCATCTCCTAAATCAAGTTATAGCTCCTTAGATTTTTCCCTCATTGCTGATTTAAAATCATATGGTAAAAGATGCATAAAATTGGAAATTTCACATGCCAGTTAGACCATCAACTAACGATCGTTAGCCCATTACCTTTACGTTTTGTTCTCCACCTCCACGCGAAAATTGAACAGACTGCTATGGCAAATGTTCCTATAATCACTGGAACTATGATAATCACTTTCATGTCTTTTTTATCTGCAGACAAGTCCAATAGCTAAAAATCACGTTCACTTTCCTCCTCCAATAGACCAGAGAGACATTTCTGACTTCCAACATTACATTATCTCCAGCATGATTTGAAGCACAACATAGTAAAAGAACTAATAATACAGCATTAAACTTACCAAGTTCTGAATGCGCCACACGAATATAAAGATCTGTCCCACCAAAGGGTAACATCTGAATATCAGTTAGGTTGATACTAGTCCATATCATGCAGCCAATGCCAACATCATATGCATAGCTATGCAGGAGCAATTGTTCAAGCACTGTCCCCTGCATTCACCTTCAGTAGCAGATGACCGCTCAGCAAAATCTGGCACCTTCATCATCTTTAGATTGAAAAACCCATCTTCTTTGCCAACTTCACCAGTTTTGTTTATCCTTTCACACTGCAGAATTGTCCTTCTGATACAGCCGCTAGTCCAGTTTCCTCTGTTCCATTCCTCTATGTTCTTTGGTTCAAACCCTTTCAAACAGCTGCAAATTGTTTTTTCCCGTGAATTACAGCTTCCAAATGCCCCACACCTTCCATAAACATCACACATAGTTCTCAGGCTCAAAAAATCAACCTTCCAATCATCCTTCCAATTGATCCAATC
>SKCR01046950.1:0-46559 GCA_019454045.1 Zanthoxylum bungeanum | reverse complement strand
TACGAGACAAGGTCGACTCCTAGCATAGCACCAAGTCTACCCCATTCTCCGGTCATATCCATCTAAGAATATTAAGATCTGTATCAAGCGTAGTATACCAAGTATTTCGTATGTCGGTCCAGTATCGGATAGTCACGTGCTAGGGCTGGGGCTGGATAAGTGTCTACCCCGTCCGAAGTACATGTCGGATGTCTGGTAACTAGTCTCTATAATCGGATATTCATGACCTGGTCATAATATCACGATTGGATGCGCATCACTCAAGAGTACTAATACCATATCCTGCGTGACATCATCTCCACTATGACTGGAGTGATACTTCCGTCTTGACATCACACCCAATACTCTACGATTCTCAATATACCCAGTATTGGCGTACACAGAACCGGTTAGAGTCCTAGACGACCTCAACCAAAGTATATTGATTGTCGTAAGGATTAGCGGTGCAAGTCTCAGGTTAAGACCAAATACACCTACCCTGATGTCGGACTCCCATAGACACATAGTCATAATACCAATGGGATTCCGAGGGGGTCTATCCAGAGCGAAGCTGTTTCTCGTACCATCGGTGAAACACGACCTCCTATCGCACTTGCATAAGTATCCGATACTTATATATATGAGAACTATGTCGTTGTGTCCTCACAACGCACACAAGTGCAATACTAGCCTATTCCGCATTATCGACGTCCAGTCTCGATAATACCCCGGCTAGGGATATTTAATGATTAAACCTTCGGGGACTGATACTGTCTCATATCATTCTCAGTCCAGGAACTAATCATAGGGACCTCTCTTCATTTATATATCTATGGTGATCTAATCAAAAATGATGAGAGTGAAATTTCCTTGTCACATAGTTAATTTGCTACAACAACACAATGATCTGTGCAAATAGTGACGCTATGGGTCATTTTGTCCAACATCCAACACATGTGATTCATCTCGTAAGTACTTCCGTAGCATAGATACATGAAAAACCGGATGTATCATGTCCATACTGGGTGGAAGCGCCTTTTTATACGCTCTTCCTCCAACTCTCCGAAGTATTTGGAACGGCCCGATAAATCTAGGGCTAAGTTTACCCTTCTTACGGAATCTCATGACTCCCTTGAAATGAGATACTTTTAGGAACACAAAATCCCCCACATGAAACTCCAAATCCTTCATTCGATGATCTACATAACTCTTCTGATGACTCTGAGCTGTATTCAACCTCTCTCTGATCAACCTTACTTTTTCCACTGCATCTTGTACTAAATCTGGCCCTAAGAGTTTTTGCTCCCCAACTTCAAACCATCCCACTGGTGATCTGCACTTTCACCCATAAAATGCCTCGAACAGCGCCATCTGAATACTTGCTTGATAACTATTATTATAGGCGAACTCTATGAGTGGTAAATACTGATCCCAACCACCCTCAAAGTCAATCACACAGGCTCGTAACATATCTTCCAAAGTCTGTATGGTGCGCTCCGACTGACCATCGGTCTGTGGGTGAAAGGCTATACTAAAGCATAACTGTGAACCCAAAGCCTCCTAGAACGACTGCTAAAACTTAGAGGTAAACTGAGAGCCTCGATCGGAGAAAATTGAGATAGGTACTCCATGCAACGATACTATCTCATCAAGGTACAATTTGGCATACTGAGCTGCTGTAAAGCTAGTCTTTACTGGAAGAAAATGTGCTGATTTAGTTAATCTATCTACGATCACCCATATAGAATCACAGCCCTTTGAGGTACGCGGGAGCCCAACGACAAAATCCATGGTGATTTTCTCCCACTTCCATTATGGAATCTCTAAACTCTGTAACTTTCCTGATGGTCTCTGATGTTCAGCTTTAACCTGCTGATAAGTGAGACACCTGGTGACAAATTCAGCTATATCTTTTTTCATGCCATCCCACCAATACAGATCCTTAAGGTCGTGGTACATTTTGGTGATCCCAGTATGCATGTTGTAAGATGAAGTATGGGCCTTTCCCAATATCCAACATTTCAACTCTGGAACTGGAGGCACAAGAATTATATTCTGCTTTCTTATGAGGTCTTCACTATCTAAATAATACTCATCCTCAGTACCTTGCTGTAATCGGTATCTAATCCGTTGTACCTCAGGATCTGCTTTATGTGCAACTCTGATTTCATCAACAAGAGTGGATTTAACTTGAATCTGAGCCAACAACCCTCCTTGTGTCGTCACCTGAAAGTTCACTCCATCCAGCATACAACTCTGCATCTGTTTGACTGGGCGCCATCTATCAACCGGAAAATGAGCTAAACTCCGTATAGATTTCCTGCTTAAGGCATCCGCAACAACATTAGCTTTACCCGGATGATACTGAATGAAGCAATCATAGTCTTTTAAAAACTCTAGCCATCTCATCTGCCTCAGATTAAGCTCATTTTGGCTCTGGATATACTTAAGGCTTTTGTGATCAGTGAAAAATTCAAACTTTTCACTGTACAAATAATGCCGCCATACCTTTAGAGCAAAAAATATTGCAGCCATTTCCAAGTCATGAGTGGGGTAATTTTGCTCATAAGGCTTCAATTGCCTGGAGGCATAAGAAATTACTTTCCCTCTCTACATCAATACACAACCTAAACCCACTCTGAAAGCGTCACAATATACTATAAATCCTCCTGATCCCGCTGGCAATGCAAGAATAGAAGCAGTAGTCAATCAGTGCTTGAGTTCCTGAAAACTCTCATCACATGCATCAGACCACTCAAACTTCACATTCTTCTGAGTTAGCCGCGTTAATGGAGTAGCTAGTCTGGAGAAATTCTCCACGAACCTCCTATAATACCTTGTTAATCCCAAGAAGCTACGAATCTGCGTTACGCTCTTTGGTATATGCCAATTCTGAATAGCTTCAATCTTCTGAGAATCTACTCCAATCCTTTCTTTGGACACCACATGCCCCAAAAATACCACACTATTTAACCAAAACTCACACTTCGAGAACTTAACGTATAACTTCTATTCCCTCAGTGTCTGCAGCACCTGATATAAATGCTCCGCATGCTCCTGCTCACTATGCGAATACACAGTAATATCATCAATAAAGACTATCACGAATCGGTCTAGAAAATGTCTAAACACCCTGTTCATCAGATCCATTAACGCTACAAGGGCATTGGTTAGAATCCACTAGCGCGGCTCCCGTCGAGTATCTATACAGAATATATAGAGTTAGAATCATCAGTTGTAAAATACAATTTGTAGTCACATAAAATTCCTTAACCTAATTGGATTATCCCATTGGAACATTTCTATTCCTCAAATGAAATGTAACACAAAATACAGACTTGGTTACACGTCACATTTCCTAAAGAAAATTCTGGTTTTTGGTCATCGCGTCGTGACACAAGCCTCATTCGTGTCGTGATGCACTAACGCTAAGTTATTGTACCTCTCTAACTCATCTGCGTCGCGACACAAGCTGCGTGTCGTGATGCGTCATCGTTTTCCAGGGGCAGATTCTACTTCACCGTAGCCAGCCCCCAAAATCCAATCCCACACAATACCAAACAAATACTACATCTACAACACATCCACAAGCAAATATAACATCTAATTTCTCAATATAACACACTTCTAACACCCAAACACCATCAAATCCCATCATCCTTACTAAATCAACAAACTTGAATAAAATGTCTAAAATTACCCAAACACCCATTCCTTCAACATAAACCATCCAAACTTCATTATTATCAAGTCACTAACTCTCTACCATCATCCAACTACCAAAATGCAAATCATTAAAATTTGGGTTAAAAATCATTACCTTGATTCAACCCATTTTCTTCATTCACAATGCACCAAAAGCCTCATTTTTCCTTTCTTAGAGTTTGGCTTTAAAATATTGACAAGAAAATTGTAAGTTTCCCTCTTTTTTACCTCTCAACCTCACGTCCATAACCAAAAAAGAAGAAAATGTTTTTCTTTTCTTTTCCTTTTTGTTTTATGATTATTTCCCTTACTTTAAAAGCAATTCTAGAAAAGTGTAGGAGTTTCACTTAATTGGGCCTTGGGCTCTCTTTCTCTTATTTAATTTATTTTGGGCTTGGGCTTATTTCTTCTTTCTTTTCTTTTGTTTGGTTGTTGGGCTTTGATGAAATCCACAAAAAAAAAAATTGGGTTTGATTTTGAGTGCATGATCGTTATTTCTAAATCAATTCCGGAAATTAGTTACTAGCCCAGAAAAGAAAATCCCTACGTGTTACTGGTCAATACTAAAATATTTGGGGTCGTTACAATTGGGATATCCCAATCAACGTACATAGATAACATCTTAGAACGGTATAATTTTGGTAACGGTAAGAAGCAAACATACCGTTCAGACATGGCTTACATCTTTCGAAGAAGATGTGTCCACAAACAGAAGATGAGAAGATTAGAATGTCTAATCAGCCTCATGCTTTGTGTTTGGGCAGCATCATGCATGCCATGTTATGTACTAGGCCTGATATCAGCTTCGCAGTTAGTGTGACCAGCAGGTATCAATCCAATCTAGGAAATGACCATTGGATGGCCATTAAACATATCCCCAATTATCTTAAAGGTACTAAGGATAAGTTTATTATATATGGAAGAAACGAACTGCAAGTTAATGGGTATACGGATTTTGATTTCCAATCGGATCCTGATGATAGAAAGTCTACATTAGGATTTATGTTTACCCTTAACAGAGGTGCAGTTTGTTGGAAGTGTTCCAAACAGGGGTCGACAGCTGATTCCACCATATAGGTGGAATATATTGCAGTTTCTAAAGATGCAAATGAAGCTGTATGAGTTAGGAATTTTATCACAGAATTGGGAGTAGTCCCAAGTATCGAGAATTTGATTCCGTTATACTGTGATAATACTGGAGCCATTGCGTAAGCAAAGGAACCAATGGCACATCGGAAGTCGAAGCATGTGGAACGAAAGTACCACATCATTCGAAAGATTATGTCACGGGGGGACATTGTAGTGTGCACGGTATCGAGTGAAGATAATATAGCAGACCCACTTACCAAGGCTATACCTCCAAAGTTATTTGATAAACATGTGGAGTCGATGGGTATTAGATACAATCGATATTGTCACTATAGCAAGTGGGAGATTTTATTAGGGTTGGTGCTCTGAGCGCCAATTTTATTATGTATTTCCTTGTAAATACTAATGTAACATTTTATTATGAATAAAATAAATAGTTTCTATTATATAACATCCTCTTATATATGGTAAAGACGTAACAGACCTTAGAATGATTAGTTATGATACTGTTGCAAAAGCGTCACAACTGACATTGAGTTGTATCATGATGTTGTCATTCTTAGACAGTTCCTGGTCAAAGTTTACACTACTTGGTCAGTAAAGTAAACCCGTTGAGACTGGTACATGTCGTATATTAGAATCTTAGATTCTGATGATTTCTCAATGAACCATGAGTCTTGGAGACTCGTATAGACGTGTAGGTGTTTATAGCGAATAAACACTGAACGACTCACCAAAGATTCTTAATGGATGGTACACCAATGTCAATAAGAATCTTCTCGGGTTGAGTGAGCAAAGTGATTCTTTGACTTGAGATACCACTGTGGATATATGAGTTATCATCCACACTTAGATGGCAGTCACGTCATCAATCTATTTAGATCAGACCTCCGCCTGTTCGTTGGGTGTGGACTGATGCTCAGGATATCTTGTGTGTATCAAGAAAAGATTCGTAAGTTCTGTGTACAGAGCATATGAAATTAGAAATCTGTTAAATCCATGGGCCAGTAATACTGTAGAAATTAGTTCTAAGTGTTATTATGGGATTGCTAATAGAAACATCGACGTGATGATATCTATAGAGATTTGACGTTTATATCTATATCTCTGGAATAATCAGGATACATGTGATAGATGGATTATATGTATACAATGACCTCGACATGTATGGTTCATAGAGTTTATCCGTGTTCGTCATAATTTACGGATGGGTAGATTATGGACATAAAATTGGATTTCGTGACGGATATGCCTGAACCTAGAGAGTCTAACTAGTGAAATATACTCGTAGAGCACTAGGGCAACTTTTATGAATAATACTGATTATTTATAAGTCATTTAACGGTTAAACAAAAAATAAATGCGAAGGGACCTAATGGTCATTTCCAAATTAATGTGTATTTGTATTTAATATTTGATATTATTAAATACACATTAATTAATTGTCAAATTATGATATTTGACATATATCATTAATAAATGTATTTGAGATATTTAATGTAAATATAATATATATATTTAAAATATTTGTTTTTAATTATTTAATTGTTTAATTATTAAATAATTAAATTAATTAAAAATAAATATCTTTTGTTATGATTATGATTAGGAAATGGCATGATTCTATTGGTTCACTTGTTAAGTTTATTTTATGATAAATGTTATCATTTGAAACAAGTAAACTAAAAATCATTTTTCATTTAATGTTTTGAAAAAAGAATTGAAAAATATCATGATATTTCTTTCTTCAAGTTTCGGCCAAGTGGGGTGTTAAAAAAAATGGTTTTTTGTTTCATTTGACACACAATAACAAGTTACCAAAATAATTACAATAGAGGGTTGAGAGCAAAGTTGAAAGAGAAAGGCAAAAACTTAAGCAAAATCAAAGGATTTGTAAGTATTTCATTAAACTCTTCAACTTAGAAATTGTTTATATCATTCTCAGCTTCAACATGTGTTGTTAGGATGTTGTCTCAACTATTTTAGTTTTTGATTAAATGGTTGGGAACTTGTTTGAAAGATTTGAGCATGTATGTTAACAAAGAAAGCTTGAAATTAGTTCATTAGCTTTCTTTTAGTCATTTGATGATGATTTTGCCATTCTAGAGTTGTTAAGCCACTTATTGATGACCTAGAATTTTTCTTGAGTTGTTTCATGGTGGTGAGACTTGTTTGGTGTAGTAAATATTGAATTAAAGTGTTGGATTTTATTAATTTGGTGAAATTTGGTCATTTGGACAATTTATAAAATTAGGGTTCATAACCCTTTCCAAATTTTGGTCTTTTTACATATGTGATGTAATTTGATGTATATATGATGTATATTAAATTTGGGATTGATTGGATTTGATCTTGACATGTTTTGAATAAAAAATGACCAAATTGTAAATCTTGGAAAATATTGGGCTGTTTCAGTAATTACAAAAAAAATTGGAATTTTTGTTGCAATTTGTATTTTGATGTGTTAGATATGTATAAATCATTTTGGGATTGATTTGGAATCACTTAAATATGTATTTGACAATTTGAGGACCAAAATGTTCAAAATATAAAGTTATGGGTCAATTCGGTAAGAAATTTTATTTCTTGGGTTAAAATTTCAGATTTTAAGTATTGGTTAATTAAATAAATAAGTTTATTTATTTGATCCAAGAAAAATTTTTGAAATCAGAAAATTCTGATTTTCCGCGTTCCGTTGCGTTAACCTAGTAATTCCCTATAAAACCCTAACATCTTTGACAATAGAGGATGTAAAATCAAAGCTCAACTCTAAGGAGTTAAAGAGGAGATAAGATGCAAATGAAGTTAGCATTGGTGATGGGCTAACTATAAAATCAAAGCCTGAGAAAAGAAAGGAGTAGAAGCAGAAACCTTAGGCTAAGAACACTACAAAGAATCAAGATAAAGAAAAGGCTAAGATGAAGAAAATGAAGTGCTTCTTTTGTAAAAAAGAATGGCACTAAATTAGAGACTTTGCATAGAAGAAAAAACATGACTGTCAGAAGGGTTCTGGAGATGCTGCTGTAGCCTTAGATAAGTCTTATGATGATGGATACCACAATGATGATATGTTAATAACATCTAATACAAGTACAAAAGGTCAGTGGGTACTAGGCTCATGCTGTTCTTTTCTTATGTGTCCTTAGAGATCATTGTTCCATGAGTATGAGACAATTGATGGTGGTATAGTTCTAATGGGGAACAACAATGTGTGTAGAATTGTTGGTGTTGGATATGTTAAAATAAGAATATTTAATGGAGTAATAAGGACTTTACAACATGTATGACATGTACCTAAGCTAAAGAGAAACTTGATCTATTTAGGCATGTTGGATAGCTCTAATTATCAATTTAATTCAGAAAATATAGGCTTAAAAGTGATGATGGGGTCCGAGGAAGTAATGAATGGTGAAAAGAAGAATGGCTTGTATGTATTGAGAGGCTCATCACTCATTGAGAGTGAAACAATATTAATTATGTCTGTTATGAGTGAAACCAAGTTTTGGCACCATAGGCTTGGTCACATGAGCCTAAAAGGGTTAAAGGAGCTTAATAGACAAGGCTTGTTGTGTGAAGATAAGATAAAAGAGCTGCAATTTTGTGAATACTGCATATTTGGCAAGGCATATAGAACCAAGTTTGAGAAAGGAATACACAAGTATAAGTGAGTGTTAGACTGTGCATTATGACCTATGAGGCCCTATACATGTGGACTCAATTAATGGGTGACACACTCACAAAGTGGTTCTTTACTCCCAAGTATAAGAGTGTCGAAGTAATAAAATAACCCGGTGAGTCCGGGGTTGATCCACAAGGAATAAGTTTAATAGGATAAAATAATAATTCAACTAATAAATAAAATAATAAAATAAAATACTAGGGTTAGGGGATCCACTCTTGATATTTTAAATATAAAATAATTTTTACTTTTTATAAAATATAAATTATAATTTTTTCTCAATCAATTTATTTCATAATTGTCAAGTAACACATATAATTCGTCATGTCGATAATTAGTTCTGCCAAGGTACTAAATATGCCAAAATATAAAAAATCAGCCATAAAGACAATGATAACATTTATCTATAACAAGTCTAGTTAAATAATTATGCCAAATATATAAAACCAGACATATAGGCGGAACCATATTGTCAATAATTAATCCAAATCTTTAATAGTTCACTCTCTCATTTATGAGATTCAAATATTATCTGTGCCAATCAAGGACTGTCTACAGTTAGTCAAGAGTCCTCAATAAACTGGAAAAAGTATGAATTTTATTTGAGAAATTATCACAATTTATAAAATATAATATAAATAAAATAACCTATATTTTCATACAACTAGCTTCAATATTTACCCCAATATCATCAGTGGTGGCAAGTATTTATTGTCTTTATTGATGATTACTCAAGGAAGGTTTGGGTGTACATTCTCAAAGCCAAGGATCAAGATCTGGAAGACCTTGGTGGAAACACAAACAAAAAGAAAGGCCAAGGCTCTGAGGACTCATAATGGCCTGAAATTTTGTAACAAAGTATTTGATGAATTCTACCAGAATCATGGGATAATAAGGCACCAGACTGTCATATTCACTCCTCAACATAATGGATTGGCTGAGAGAATGAATAGGACATTGGTTGACAAAACAAGGTGTATGCTTTTAATATCTAAGCTACCAAGAAGTCTTTGGGCTGAACTTGTGTTTACATCTTATTATTTAGTAAACATAAGTCCTTCATCTGCTATAGTGTTCAAAACTCTAGAATAAATATGGTCAGGAAAACAAGCAAGGTATGATAGCCTGAGGTTTTTGGTTGCCTTGCTTATGTACATGTGAAATAAGGGAAAGTTGATGTTAGGGCTGTCAGATGAGTGTTTGTTGGGTACCCTGAAGGGGTTAATGGGTTTATGATCTGATGTGGACAACACAATAGACGCATTGTAAATAAACATATGACATTTGATGAAGATGCTATTGGGACGGATGTGGGACCTCTAGGGTCGGATCGGTGCCCCGCGCAGTGGAAGTGAGTCTAACCCGTGGATATCAAGCATGGATATATTTTTAAATAATTTAATGGAATACTATATTCCATTATGAGTGTATAGGAAAAAATCGAGACTGAATCGAAGTCTGGAAATCAAAAATGGGAGAAAACAAAATCGGGGACGCGCACTGTGCGCGCAGTGCATGCCTCTGATTTTTGTTATTTGTTCCTTCATCAGCTCTCTGGAAACAGAGAGCTGATGGAATTGGATATTTTACCCAATTTCATTCCAACCTTCCTTAGACACTTCCAAACACCAAAAATTTAATTTTTAACATCAAAAACAACATTAACACATATTAAAGAAGAAAATAATGTATTCAAAATATCAAATATTTTTACAAAAACATAAATTTATTCAAAATACGCACATGCATAAATTTTGAATCCAAAATAAAAACCAAATTAGAATCCCACAAAGTAGTGACTCATGAATAATTCTAGGTCACTCAAAGGTGGTCAAGTGGTTCTAGAATGGTAGCCATAACTCCAACCTTTTATATAGAGTTTCAAACTCTAATTTATGTTTATGACTAACAAAATTTTTTTGACCCAATCACAAGCATATTGTATTTATGCTTCCAAAATATCCATACACAATTTATTAGCATAATTTCATCATCAAACTATGTTATTATCTATCTAATAGATAATACATCACTATATGTTTCACTAATGATAACTCACTAATGAAAACATAGCTTTAGAGAAGATCCAACTGTTGGGGCAGTTATGGAATTCCTAGGGTCAGATCGGTGCCCCGCGTAGCGGAAATGGGTCTAACCCGTAGATATCTAGCATGGGTGTATTTTTAAAATTAATAAAATATAATATTTAATTTTTCAAGTGTTTAGGGAAAAAAAAAAACAAATCTGGATCCAGAAAAATCCATTGGGGATAAAAACTGGACAAGGATGTAACTGCTCGGGCCTAGGCATGCTGCACAAGCAGCATGCTCCTTGTGCAACATGCGCATCATGCTGCTGGTAGTAGCATGCTGTGCATGCTGCTGTGTAGTATGCAGGCGCTGCAGCGCCACAAATAGGAGCTGCAGCGCCCTGCTCTCGGCCAATATGGCTGAGAGCAACAACAACACTTATATATATATGTATATTTTGTTTTATAAAAACAAAAGCTTAAACACTTATAAAATCACCCAAAATAAATTTTTATTTCAAAACCAACCACAACACATATTATGAAATAAACATATATAAATTCTAAATATATATATGTATTTCTTTGAATCGAATTTCAACCCAAAATAGAATCCCAATAAGAAATATCTCATGAACGATTCTAGGTCACCCAAAGGTGGTCAAGTGATTCTAGAATGATAGCCATAGCTCTAAGCTTTAATCTAGAGTTCCAAACTTTAATTTTATGTTTATGTCTAACATAAATATTTTGACCCAATTACAAGCATAATATGTTTAACTTCCAAAGCATCATAACACAATTAATTAGCCTTATTTCAACATTATGTATCTAATACATGATTCAGTACTATATGTCTCACTAATGAAATATATAGCTTTTAGAGAAGATCAAACTTACCTAGCAAGGTTGATTTAAAGATCCAATCTACTTCTCTTTGTTGAAATATTTGGAGAACTTCCAAGGATTAGCAATCTTGACTCCAAGATCCAATCTTGATTCCAATGCTAGCAAGTTTCACCCCAAGATCCAATCTTGATTTCTCCTAGATCAAATGTTGTAGAGACCTCACAAGATTCTCTAAACACTTCTCTAACTTAGGCTAATTTCTCTAAATATTTACTTGTACTTAGTTTTCTCAAGCTTTTGTTTTTCTTAATTAAAACCTTCATAAAGCTTGCTATTTATAACAAAATTTAGGCAATTTTTAATTAATAAAAATTATAATCAACTTTTATGTGGGCTTAATCTAATTTGTCCAAATATGTATAAATAGGTTTGACTAATTTCCATCGTCTCCCACTTTGATTTAATCCAATTAAATCAAGCCAATGATTAGGAAATGAATTAATTAAATGTTTGCCATTTTGATTTAATCCAATTAAATCAAGCCAAAACCACCTATTATTACATACTTACAATTACCATAATATCCTCAAATGGTAAAGATAAATATGATTTTACAATTAAGCCCTTGTGTAATTATTGAATTAATCCAATTAATTCAATAAGATCAAAGTAAATAATCAATGTTATCTAATAACACTTGATAATTTTAGTTGATAATTATAATATCGAATATTATATTTTATCAAAATTAATCGGCTACCCAAGTGCTCAACGAGTACACTTCATATTGGGACTCTCTAAGTTCAGACACATTCATCATTTAAGCCTAGCTAATATGTATGCAATTTGGTCATCTCCAAATTCGCGAAGAACACGAACGACCTTTCTGAACAATACAAGTCGAGGTCATCACATATGTCTAACAATCCCTCCGTCGTAGGCTATCCAAGTTGTGTTTAGGAAATATAGAATACATCGTCAAGTTTCGAAGCGCACATCCCATGCCGACATGTCTACGATTCTTCATAACTGATGCGATCCAACCAAGGTGATCGACTTTGGCCAAGGCTTTAAGAATCATAACTTTACTCACATGGATACCTAAACCCTTTATGGTACACATACGGGCCGACAGATCCTATCTTGCTTTGCACTTGATTACTGAGTGCATCGGCCCACACCCAACGAACATCTAGAGGCCAGACCTTGAAAGGTTTCTGACATATATGGCATATAAGTGTGGAGGATCTCACACAAAATCAAGGCTATCCTATAGTCAAAGGATTACATATGCTACTCGACTCGAGGAGATTCCTATTGACAGTGGTGTGTACTTTCAACTATTACGAATCACCTGTGAGTCATTCAGTATTCGGTCCAACCAATACCCACACGTCTATATGAGTTTCCAAAACTCATGGTGCATCGGGTTAAACCATTGGAACTCCAATTCCAATATACGATATTTTCTAGTCTTATAGGTTATAGGAAGTCGACCGTATTCCAAAACCAACAACTAAGAATATTTACTTTAAGAATAGTTTATAATAGTAATACTTATCCCAATATCGGACCACCTAGTGTCCAATATTACTACAAGACTATTCTAAGGTCGATGTCATACTTAGCATATCTGTACGCATAATGACAATATCATTAATAAGATATGAAAATATAGTTATTTTATTAATAAATAATAAAATGTACAATTCAGATTGACACTCCAAGCACCAACTCCAACACAAACTTACCTAGTAAGCTTGGTACTAAGATCCAATATTATTCTCCTTGTTAAAATATTGTAGAGAACTTCCAAAGCTAGCAAGCTTGATTCCAAGATCCAATCTTGATTCCAAAATTAGGAAGCTTGATTCTAAGATCCAATCTTGATTTCTCATTGTTGAAATGTTGTAGAGAACTTCCAAATCTTACTAAATCTTGCTTGTTTTAGCTTTCACAAGCTTAACTTTCTTAAGCTCAAGCTTAATTAAAAACTTTGCTCAAGCTTACATTTTATAACAAAACTTATGTAATTTTTAATTAATAAAAATCTTAATCAACTTTTAGGTGGACTTAATCCAATTTATCCCAATATGTATAATTAGGTGTGACTAATCACCTTTGTATACCACTTTGATTTAATCCAATTAAATCAAGCCACATACACCTATTATTACATATTTGTGTAGGAAACGCTTTCCTTGCGCAGCGAAAATGGTATAGGCACACGGATTGGACTAGAAAAATTTTTCCGCCCTTCTCCTTTGAATACCGAATGCTATTGCCACCACCACTGAAATTTTGCTTTAGTTTTAGACAAAATTCCAGCCCCGAAATAGACCCAGAATAGTCACCGAACAGCCCCAAACAACCGGACAAAAACTGGACTGTTTTGGACTTGATTCGCGCCCAACGCACTGCAGAAACAGCCCCTGAAATGCGTGGACAACGACTATGTTTTGGTTCTGATTTTTCACTTGAAAACAACCCAACACAACCCCAAAATATCACAAAATATTCCCCAAAAAATCTGGATTAAAATGAAACTAAACCAAGTTTCGTTTCACCAAGAAAATGGGCGGCCGTAAGCAAAATAATGCCTCACTGCCGAGAACAATATGAAATAAGATGGAGAAGAATTTTGTTCGACACCACAAGTCTTCCAAACTATATCTCGTTACCAACAGAAACTTGTGTGGGCAAGACTCACAAAGTAATCCCTAAACGTTTTAGAGATTTAAGCACATTAACAACTTTTGTTCTTTTGATTTTGATTTTTCTAATTTTTATTTTGTTTTTGGTCACCACAACTTTTGAGAGAATTAGAGAAGAAGAAAATGGAGGCTAGGGTTAGAGAATAAAATTAAGCAAAAAAGTAAAAAATCGATTTTCTTTTATACTTAGGATTATTTGTTTCCAAAACAAACAAATCCCCTCATCTTCTCCATTAGCAAGTTTCGGCCAAGGCAAGGAAAAAGAAATAAATTGTCCATTAATTTTTGTAACAACCATATTAACTTTCCTTAAAGTAAATATATGTTACAAAGTTGAATAGTTAATACCCATTTAAATGTTGTAACTACCAAAATAATGCCAAGGGTTTCCATAACCCAAAAAATTGGAAATTCTAATTTTAGCCTTCATTTAAATTATATCATATATAATTTAATTATTCATAATAAATAATTATCATTTAATCATTTATTATATAAACCATATATTAACTTTTAATATATAGTTCCAAGTGTGACAAATAATATTATTAATCATATTAATAATATTTATACATATGTGAGTATATAATTGGATTATCCAATTATACTAAATCCGCTATAGTAAAATGAGCTAGCACGGGGACCAAATGGACCTACGGTTCCGAGCTCCAATAATCTCGAAATTTTAATTAAGATCTTAATTAAATATTCCGAATTATTAACTCCGGGTTATTCCACTAAAAACCCAAAGTTACACTCTTGTTGCCGCATATGATATATTAAGCCGAACCAAGTCGGTGTCCATCGATATATTCACTACATATAGATTAACCATTCACGAGTATCTCGTAATTAGATCCGGGTCATAATATCCGTTATACCCCTATAATTCTTTTTACCTTAAGTACCATTGATTCTCTAATGAATGATTTATTCATAACCATTATGAATTTTAATCTTTCTATTCGTAATAAAAAGACTTGAGCGCTCTAACCGTTTAAGTACCGAATCAACCCTTAAGAAAGATACTCCTCTACTTCTTATAAGAATGAGTGAACTCAATATCTGTGTAAAATGTTCCCAGCTACACAACAGACCATGCCCCCAAAGTACGTAGCTATTGGTCGGGACTGCTACACCAACCTCACCTTTGTAAATCAAAGGACATAACCTGCCATGCAGGAGTTTGTAGTACCCTCAGGATTAAGATTAATCCATATATGACCATCTAATAGATCGAAATGATTTTCTTTGTTTAACGGATGTTATAAGAATGTCATTTCCATATAGGTCCAGTCCTATATGATCACATCACACAAGATACTTCCATTCTCATGTCTCTACATGGACGATCCCGGATCAAGGTTGTCATATAAAGATATAATGGACCGCAACTATAGATAAACCACAAATAAGTACCTGCTTTGTTTGCCCTCTATGGACTATTTAAGATTACTAACTTCATACTTAAATCCTCGTGTATGACACTCATACACTAAGTCTGAAGGCACATAAATAATCTAGGGTATTCAAGATAATTTATATTATGCGAAAATTAAACAAATACTTTGATAAATGAATAATGCATCATTTTATTTCTAAACACATAAAGCCTTTTAAATTACATGTAGCTCTAGGGCATACATCCCAACAATCTCCCGCTTGCATTAGAGCAAATGGGACATGTCACGTAATCCTAGACCATCTAGGTGACCTTCAAACACTTTAGCCGACAAGGTCTTTGTAAATGGATCAACCAGGTTCTTTGCGAATGAAATCTTTGTGACGCTAACGTCTATTCTCTGCACTATCTCCCTGATGAGATGATATTTCCTCTCTATATGCTTTCCCCTCTTGTGGCTTCTTGGTTCTTTGGAGTTTTTCACTGCACCACTATTATCGCAATAAAGTGTGAGTGGTAGGGGTGTTCACGGTCAGATCGGGTTTTTCGGTTTTTTTTACTCGATCGGGTCGGGTCATTCGGGTCATTTGACCCGAAACCCCAAAATTTAAGCAGCTGACCCGCGCAGGTCGGGTCGCAACGGGTCGGGTCAAATGACCCGACCCAAGAATTTACGGAGCCAGACTGATTCCTTAGCTGTTTCACAAGCTGCTACGTATTCAGCCTCCATGGTGGAGTCAGCAATGCAAGATTTCTTTATACTTCGCCATACTATAGCCCCACCACATAGGGTAAACACTGATCCAGATGTTGATTTCCTAGAATCGACATCTGTCTGAAAATCAGAGTCTGTATATCCCCTTAGGATCACATCCTCACTGGAATACAAACGCATATAATCTCTCGTTTTTTTAAGATACTTGAGAATGTGTTTCATAGCCATCCAGTGATCCAATCCTGGGTTCGACTGAAACCTGCTGACTACTCCCACTGTAAAACAGATGTCCGGTCTCGTGCATAACATAGGATACATAAGACTACCAACTGCTGAGGCATATAGGATATGTCTCATTTCCTCAACATCTTGAGGTGTCTTAGGAGACTGTTCATTTGACAAATGAATTCCATGCCGATAAGGCAGATTGCCTTTCTTGGAATTCTGCTTCTCAAATCGCACAAGGATCTTGTCAATATAGAATGCCTGAGACATAACTAACAGTCGTTTTTTATGATCCCGAAGTATCTGAATCCCAAGAATATAATAGGCCTCTCCCAAATATTTCATTTGGAATTGGTTAGCTAGCCAGGTTTTCAATTCTGATAATATCTTTACATCATTCCCAATGAGTAAAATATCATCGACGTATAAAACAAGAAAAACCATTTTCTTGTCAATGACACGCTTGTATACACAAGGCTCATCAACATTCTGCTCAAAATCATAAGACTTGATCGTGGTATCAAATCTTATATTCCAAGATCAAGATGTCTGCTTAAGTCCATAAATGGACCTTTACAGCTTGCAAACTTTTTGCTATTGACCTTGGGCTATGAACCCCTCTGGTTGTACCATATAGATACTCTCATCAAGATTGCCATTCAAGAATGCAGTCTTGATGTCCATTTGCCAAATTTCATAGTCATAATATGCGGCAATGGATAGAAGAGTGCGGATGGATTTGAGCATGGCTACTGGGGAGAAAGTTTCCTCATAGTCAACTCCCTCTTTTCGGGTATAACCCTTGTCCACTAGCCTAGCCTTGAAGGTCTGTACCTTCCCATCTGCTCCCATCTTTCTCTTGTAGATCCACTTGCAACCTATGGGTTTCACCCCATCAGGTTGGTCTACAAGTTCCCAGACTGAGTTGGAGTACATGTACTCCATCTCTAGGTTCATGGCTTTAAGCCATTCCTCTTTGTCAGAATCATCCATTGCACTACGTTAGGTCAATGGATCATCTATACAATCGCTGGATGAGACAACTTGTGCCTCTCCAACCCCAAGGTAGCGATCAGGTTGTCGTACAACCCTCCCACTACGTCTAGGTGGTAGATCATTCTGACTAACTTTCATCTGACGCTCAGATGTCGAAGGTGCTATGTATTTTTCAACTGTCGTTGACGATGGTTTGCTGGTCGAACCAGCAAGTAACTCCTCGAATAACACTTTACTTCGAGGCTTGAACTCCCTCATATAGTCCTCCTCTAGAAGCGTAGTATTTGTCGATACAAACACTTTATTATCATCAGGACAATAGAAGAATCCACCCCTAGTCTCCTTAGGATAGCCTATAAATAGGCACACCTGAAAACGTGGCTCCAACTTTGTAGTATTATTCTTCAGCACATGTGCTGGATATCCCCATATGCGGAAATGTCGTAAACTAATTCTACGACCATTACACAACTCTAAGGGAGTCTTAGGAACAAACTTAGATTGAACTACATTAAGGATATACATTGTAGTTTGTAGTGCATATCCCAGAACGAACTAGGTAGTGAGCTGTACTAAACATAGATTTCATCATGTCTTGTAGGGTCCGATTTCTCCTCTCTGCAACACCATTTTACTGTAGTGTTCCAGGCGCTGTGAGCTGGGATACTATCCCATGCTCAACTAAGAATTCCTCAAAATTTTTGTCAAGGTATTCTCCTCCATGATCCGATCGTAGAGTTTTGATTGTTTTACCTAATTGGTTCTCAACCTCAGCACAATACTCTTTGAACTTTTCAAAAGTATCTGACTTGTGCTGCATTAGGTAAACATACCCATATCTAGAATAATCATTAATGAATGTGACGAAGTATTCATAACCACATCGGGCTCGTATATTCATTGGTCCACAAACGTCCGAATATATTAGCTCAAGTGGTTGACTGTCTCTTATACATTTTCCAATAAAAGGTATCTTGGTCATTTTGCCTTCTAAAAATGATTCGCAGACTGGTAAAGTTCTGAGCTTTAACTTTTTAAGGCTCCGTTCTTTATCAATCTTTCTATCCGGTCATGGTTGATATGACCAAGTCTAAGATGCCATAGATATATGTCATCATGAGAAATCTTTTGCCGTTTAGTTTTAGGTTTCTCAACCTTAAACATTTCAGCGTTAAGCAATGACCTATGTGTTAACGGTCTTAACACATATAATTTATTTTTTGAGTTTCCTGTGCATATGGTTAATCCATTTCTACCAATAATAACTAACTTTCTATTAAAAGAAACTGAATAACCATCATCCAAAAGTTTAGAAACAGAAATCAAATTCCTGTGAAAACTAGGAATGAATAACACATTGTTCAAATTTAAATAACTATTATTTGTAAAATTTAAACTAGAAACTCCCACTGCTCTTGCTGAAACAACATCCTCTGTCCTGACCTTCATGGTGTAGTCACCTTCATCAAAGTCCCTCTATGAGTCAAGTAGCTGCAAAAAAGAACAAACATGGTTAGTGGCTTCAGAGTCAACAATCCAGGCGGATTTATCATCCTCCACTAATAGAGATTTGATAACGAGTAAATCATATTTCCCTGTTTCATTTTTCTCCTTCAGCTCAACAGGGTATTTAGGACAATTTCTTTTCCAATGCACGTTCTTGTTGCAGTGGAAACATTTTCCTTTGGGCTTGGCATCCTTGGAGCTTTTCTTGTTCTTCTTCTTTATGGGCTTAGCCTTCCCAGTGTTATTTTTCTTCATCTTTTCAGATTTAGAAGACTCGGTAACATTTGCCTCAGCACTGGGCTTACGAGAATCCAAAAGCATAGATTTGTAGTGGGTGAGCTCATTAAGCAGCTGGGTCAAAGTAAAAGTCAACTTGTTCATAACATAGTTTCTTTTAAACTACAGCATGGTCACCTGGCTACGCTCGTCAAAACGAGCTCCATGGGTTTCAACAGTGTTGAAATAGGTCATCATCCTCAAGACGTGCTCTCGGACTGATGTCTCATCCTTCATCCTAGCAGTCATCGCTGAGACCATGGCCTCATGACGTTGATGCTCCGAAGGCTGCTCGGACATGCCCTGCAATGACTCCATCATCTGAGATGCTGAAGCCATAGGTTCATGCTTTGCAGCAAGAACCTCAGACATCCCTGCTAGCAAGTAGCAGCGGGCTTTCTCATTAGCTGCGACCCATTTCTGGTAGGTATCACGCACAGCTTGGCCAGCATTTCTGGCTGGCTCGGGAGGACACTCCTTCGTCAGGACAAACTTTAGGTCTTCGCAAACCAGGATAACGTTCATGTTACTTTTCCACTTAACATAATTTTCTCCCGTTAATTTTTCATTTGAGAGTATGGAAATAATTGGAGAAACCGTGGCTGGAAAATAAAAAAAAATGCATTTAACATTCATTCATCGCATATTAAAATCATCAAAAAATTTTGGCATAAAATTAAATATGATGCATGAGCCATGAATAACGAATTAGAAACCTAAGAGAATTACAATGCCACGGAAATCTATCATCCCACAAGTAAGTGCTGTCGTAGGGTAGGTCAAGTACTTACATGATAGATCGAGACAATCTCAGTCGACTAATATATGCGGGAATAACTCTTATTCCTATATTAAACAACTATCGTTTGATTCGATCAAGGAATTCTATTAACAGTTAATTATTCCTTTGTGAGTGTGACCCACCGTTTCAGATTCTTGAACTTAACAAGTGAAGTGCCGCCGTAGGGTAGGTCAGTTCACAAGATACATCTAGAATCCTTATCCTCTCGGAATCCAAACCCGATATTGACCCAAAATGGACACTATCCGTAGGGGGACGAAAGCAAATCTGTCTCGAGGTGTCTTTTGAATCTCACGTTTTCGGACTAACAACGGAGATCGCAGGATAAACTGTCGTATATCACTCTCCCACTCACTATTTTAAAATTAAGGTTTATATTTATAAAATATCTAATATTTTAATTTAACTAGTGTGAATAAATTTATGGCGGCTAAATCATAACTCTTATTTACACTAGTAATTAAATTAGTGACCTAACCAATTTTAACTTTTAAAATTTGTATAACTAATTTTCATTAGTTTTTACTAATTTTACTACTCAATTAAACTAATTTAATTAGAGTGGTATTAGTTATCTATTATATTTTAACCTTTTAAAATATTAGAACACTAATTAGTTTAAAATTTTAGAATCCCAAAATGGTCATGATTTGAATTAAACTATTTAATTAATCTTAGTGTGTTATAAAATCCAATGGTACGTGGAATTGTATCTCGAGTGCAGACCATATTACCGTCCATTCGGATTCGGCTATGGAATTTATGTCTGGGTTTCCATCCTATATACCAATGGAATTTATTATGCACTTATTAAACCCAATATATTAGAATTCAAATTTTAAACCATAAAACTAATTAATCCAATTAATTTTTTTCCATGCATATCATATTCTAATTTAAACATTTTAAATCACATAAAATCACATTTCATGTCTATAATGATTATGCATCCAATGCATGTTATGGCATGTAAAATGCAAGAGTAGTCACCCTAAGCTATATGACATGTTATTCAAATAATTCGAATTAAAAATACATATAACATAAAAAATATTTTGCATTGACTGATCTCTTATTTTTTCCTATACTAATCTAATTAGTACAAAAAATACTTAAGGCATCCCTTGGTCTTCAAATCACGCTCCAAGGTGGTGTTGGCTCCTTTTGCGTCTTCGATGCTCCAAATTACAACAATTGAAATTTACATTGGAAACTAAAATTACAACAATTGTAAACAATGGACTTATGGCCTTACATCCCAAAAATAAAACCAACATTAAAATAAGAGCCTGAAAAATTTACGACCAATGCAAAATCCATTCATCACATGAAAAACAATAACCATTCATAATATGAATATTATTTTTGCCTACTCATCTAAACATGCAAATCAATATTTATAACTCATATAAACATATTAAAAACAGTAACTTTAAATGAAAAGAGAAGGGTTAAGAACACTTTCAACCTTGCTCTCGATGCCAATTATAGGAAACATTTTTCTTGCGCAGCGGAAACGGTATAGGCACACGGATCAGACTTGAAAAATTTTTCTGCCCTTTTCCTTTAAATATCGAATGCTACTACCACCACCACTGAAATTTTGCTTCAGTTTTTGACAAAATTCCAGCCCCGAAACAGCCCTAGAACAGTCCCCGAATAGACCCGAACAGCCGGACAAAAACTGGACTGTTTTGGACTTGATTCGCGCCCAACGCACTGCAGAAACAGCCCCTGAAATGTGTGGACAGTGGCTGTGTTTTGGTTCTGATTTTTCACTTGAAAAAAACCCCAAAACATCACAAAATATGCTCCCGAAAATCTGGATTAAAACGAAACTAAACCAAGTTCCGTTTCACCAAGAAAAGTGGGTAAAACAATGCCTCACTGCCGTGAACAATATGAAATAAGATTGAGAAGAATTTTGTTCGACACCACAAGTCTTCCGAACTATATCTCGTTACCAACGGAAACTTGTGTGAGCAAGACTCACAAAGTAATCCCTAAATGTTTTAGAGATTAAGCACACTAACAACTTTTGTTCTTTTGATTTTTGATTTTTTTCTTTTTCTTTTGTTTTTGGTTTTCTCAAATTTTGAGAGAATTAGAGAAGAAGAAGATGAAGGCTAGGGTTAGAGAATGAGATTAAGCGAAAAAGAAAAAAAAAATCAATTTTTTTTTTTACTTAGGATTATTTGTTTCCAAAACAAACAAATCCTCTCCCCTCTTCCATTAGCAAGTTTCGGCCAAGGCAAGGAAAAAGAAATAAATTTTCCATTAATTTTTGTAACAACCATATTAACTTTCCTTAAAGTAAATATATGTTACAAAGTTGAATAGTTAATACCCATTTAAATGTTGTAACTACCAAAATAATGCCAAGGGTTTCCAAAACCCAAAAAATTGGAAATTCTAATTTTAGCCTTCATTTAAATTATATCATATATAATTTAATTATTCATAATAAATAATTATCATTTAATCATTTATATATAAACCATATATTAACTTTTAATATATAGTTCCAAGTGTGACAAATAATATTATTAATCATATTAATAATATTTATACATATGTGAGTATATAATTGGATTATCCAATTATACTAAATCCGCTATAGTAAAATGAGCTAGCACGGGGACCAAATGGACCTACGGTTCCGAGCTCCAATAATCTCGAAATTTTAATTAAGATCTTAATTAAATATTCCGAATTATTAACTCCGGTTATTCCACTAAAAAACCCAAAGTTACACTCTTGTTGCCGCATATGATATATTAAGCCGAACCAAGTCGGTGTCCATCGATATATTCACTACATATAGATTAACCATTCACGAGTATCTCGTAATTAGATCCGGGTCATAATATCCGTTATACCCCTATAATTCTTTTTACCTTAAGTACCATTGATTCTCTAATGAATGATTTATTCATAACCATTATGAATTTTAATCTTTCTATTCGTAATAAAAAGACTTGAGCTCTCTAACCGTTTAAGTACCGAATCAACCCTTAAGAAAGATACTCCTCTACTTCTTATAAGAATGAGTGAACTCAATATCTGTGTAAAACGTTCCCAGCTACACAACAGACCATGCCCCCAAAGTACGTAGCTATTGGTCGGGACTGCTACACCAACCTCACCTTTGTAAATCAAAGGACATAACTTGCCATGCAGGAGTTCGTAGTACACTCAGGATTAAGATTAATCCATATATGACCATCTAGTAGATTGAAATGACTTTCTTTGTTTAAAGGATGTTATAAGAATGTCATTTCCATCTGGGTCCAGTCCTATATGATCACATCATACAAGGTGCTTCTATTCTCATGTCTCTACATGGATAATCCCGGATCAAGGTCGCCATATAAATATATAATGGACCGCAGCTATAGATAAACCACAAACAAAGTGCCCGCTTTGTTTGCTCTCTATGGACTATTTAAGATTACTAACTTCAGACTTAGATCCTCTTGTGTATGACACTCATACACTAAGTCTGAAGGCACATAAGTAATCTAGGATTTTCAAGATAATTTATAATATGCGAAAATTAAACAAATACTTTTATAAATGAATAATGCATCATTTTTTTTTTCAAAACACATAAAGCTGTTTACATTACATGTAGCTCTTGGGCATACATCCCAATAATGTGTAATTACCAAAATATCCTCCAATGGTAGAGATTTTTATGAAATTACAACCCTTTCGTGATTTTAGATTAATCCAATTAGGTCAAAGTAAATAATTAATATTATCCAATATCACTTAATTATTTTAATTGATAATTATAATATCAAATATTATTTATTATCAAATATTATCAGCTACCCAAGTGCTGAACGAGTACACTTCATATTGTGGGACTCTCTAAGTCCAGACACGTTCGTCATATAATCCTAGCTTATATGTATGCAATACTGTCACCTCCGAATTCACGAACGACCTTTCTGAAATATACAAGTCGAGGTCATCACATATTTTTAACAATCCATTCGTCGTAGGATATCCGAGTTGTGCTTAGAAAACATAGATTACACTGTAAAGTTTTCGAATCGCACATCTCATGTCGACATGTCTAAGATTATTTACAACTAATCAGAACACCATTTCTGATATATACGATCAACCCTAAGTGATTGGCTTTGGCCAAGGTCTTAAGAATCGTGACTTACTCACATAGATACCTAAACCCCTTATGGTACACATACGGGCCGACATATCCTATCTTGATACACACTTGATTAACGAGTGCATCGGTCTACACCCAATGAATATCTAGCGGTCAGACCATAAAAGGTCTCTGACATATATGGCATCAAAGTGTGGAGGATCACACACAAAATCAATGTTATCCTATAGTCAAAGGATCACATATGCTACTCGACTCGTGGAGATTCCAATGAAAATGGTGTGTACTTCCAACTATTAAGAATCATTTTTGAGTCATTTAGTATTCGTTCCAACGAAATATCCACATGTCTATACGAGCTTCCTTGCTCATGGTACATTGGATTATAAGAATTCGATCATATTCCAAAACAATGATTAGGAATATTTACATTAAGAATAGTTTATAATAGTTATACTACCCTAATATCGGACCACCTAGTGTCCAATATTACTACATGACTATTTTAAAGTCGATGTCATTCTTAGCATATTTATATATCATTTTAATATGCATAATGACATTACCATTAATAAGGTTTGAAATGAAAATTCAGTTATTTTATTAGTAAATAATAAAATATAATGTACAATACATTATTCGGATTGACGCTCTAAGCACCAACTCTAACAAACTCCCACTTGCTTAGTGCCAAACCGGATGGTACCAAAGTCCCATCTCCTCCACATGTTTATCAAATAAATTACGAGATAAGGCCTTATTAAGTGGGTCTGCTATGTTGTCTTATTCTTGAACCTTTATGACCACTATGTATTTGTTAGGGTTGGTGCTCAGAGTGCCAATCCAGATCGTATTTATGTCCGATTCATAAATACAAACAAGTCTTTTTCCATAATATTACTTATTTAATGGTATCACCTATTATCTTTTATACACATATTCGATCTAATTGTGATTGAATATCTAATTAGGATTAGATTGAAACTAAATCTGATTTAGTGATACATGTATATTACACAAAGACCATATGATTTACAATATAGTGCGCAATTACAACATAGTTTGTAATTGACATTGCGAAGCGTCACTATAATTTGTATGTCCTTTAATAAAGTTTATGGTCAAGATTTACTAACACGGGTCGGTTAGTAAAATCCACTGAGACCAGTACATATCGTATATCGTGACTTGGTCCGATGGTTCATCCCAATGAACCATGAGTCTCGGGAGACTCGTATAGACATGTAGGTGTTTATTTGATAAACACTGAACGACTCACTGAAGATTTCCTAATAGATGGTACACCAACGTCAATAGGAATCTTCTCGAGTTGAGCGAGCATAACGGTCATTTGACTTGAGATACCACAGTGGATATATGAGTTATCCTCCACACTTTGATGACAGTCACGTCATCGATCTATTTAGATTATACCTCCGCCTATTCATTGGGTGTGGACTGATGCTCATGATATCCAGTGCGTATCAAGATAGAATCTATTAGGCATGTGTACAAGGATATGTATCCTACACGTGTTTACGATCTAGTAAATCCATGGCCGTGGTATAACTTCGGAAGTAAGTTCCGAGTGTTATTTAGAGATCATAAATCTGAAAGTTGACTATATTATACCATACGGATTTGACATTCTTATCTATATCCCAAGTATAATAAGGATAGCCTATGATGGAGGGATTATACGTATGCAATGAGCTCGACTTGTATAGTTTAGCGAGATTATCCGTGGTCGTCATAATTCATGAGTGGGTGAATTATGGACACGAAATTGGATTTCGTGACAGATAAACCTAAACTTAGAGAGTCCCACAATATGAAGTGTACCCGTTGAGCACTTGGGCAATGCGTTATGAATAATACAAATTATTCATAATACTTCACCGGATTAAATGAGTTAATTCGAATCATTTAAACGGTTAAACGAAAACACATGCATAAAGGCATTTTTGATCATCCGTAATTATTGTGTATTTGTATTGGATACATAAATTGATTAGATACACATTAATTAATTATCAAATGAGATTTTGACACATGTCATTTCTATACATATTTTATTTAATGTAAATAAAAAACATATGGACAAATAATTATATAAATTAACTATTTAAATATTTAAATGTTAAATATTTAAATGAGTGATTGATATGTATATATTTCATAATTGTTATGGAATATATGTTGAATTATTATTGGTTACACATGGCATTAAAATTAAGGTTAAAGTGTTAAATTTGATTTTTGACTACTTTAACTTTATTTTTAATTTAATTAGATAATTTTCATTTGTGATAATTGTTATCACACATGTTTATTATTTATTGGAAACACGTGGCATGTTTTATTAATTTGATTTTGGATCAAATTATTTTTTTCCCAAAATGACAATTTTGCCCCCATTGAGTCAGCAATGAGGATTTTTTAATGTAAAATTTTTTTCATTCCCTTCCAATGGCTTCCCATGGCCAAAAAACACATCTCTCTAATACTCTCAAATCTACTTGATGATTCAAGGAAAGAAAATCAAGAAAAAAACTAAGGAATTAGAGGATTAAAGGTAATTATACAAATCCCTAAGCTTTGAAAATATGTTTCTTATTTCTTGATGATCTAGTGAGATCTAGGGTTCCTTATTTTCTATAAGTTTGGGGCTTTTGGATTTGGAGGATGAATTGGAAGGCCTTGTGCATGTGTGAAGTTATTTTTGATGATATTATTGTAATATTGATTCAATTTTATCATTTGATGATAAGTTGCCATTTTAGAGTGTTATGACCACTCTTGTAATGCCTATAATTGTTCTTGGGTGCTTCATTGGTGGTGACTTGAATTGGTGTTTTGATTAATATGATTAATGTTGAAAAAGTTGGATTAAAGCATGAACAATTGAATATTGTTGTTGCAAAATCAGATCTGGAAAAACTGGATTGATTGTGATGAAAATGATGTCATTTTAATGTATTGGATGTGCTTTGGGTGTTGGAACAATTTCTGGAAATTATTTTGGAGTTGAAATAAGCGAAAATGGCGAAAAACGGCGTTACCGGGTGACTTTTAAGCCAACCGGGTGACGACTGCCCAAACAGTGAATTTGTCACTTTTGGGGAGGCCCATGAACTGCCCTAACACTATTGGGGCTGACATGGGTAGCCCTCATGTGCTTTGGGTAGACGCTTCGGTCAAAAATGTGTTTTATGCCATTTTGGAAAAAATATTTCCGTAAACGTTTCGCTACGTTTCTTGGCTATTTATGTTGTTATTTGATATCGAATAAATATGTTTAGGTGAAATATGAATAAATTATTCATATTAGATAATGAATAATTTATTCAGTAATTTTAAAAGTTTTAAAATTATGATTTCGCCCGAACCATGCTTCCGTCGCGCCATGCGTCAAAACCTCAATAAAATTATTATCAGAGCATGTCTGATCCTTCATCCATTACATTAATCATGTTTGATATATGATATATAATCCAATTTTGATGTTTGCACATGCACGTAATCTATATGTTTCTTGACTTTCCGGTTCTATGCTAACGGGAAACGTAACGAAAATTTAATAGTTAAGTTAAGTTATGTTTTCTAAAGGTAGAATTGAATTGTTTAGAAAATTATCTAGATTATATTCTGCATTTGATGTAGAGAAAAGCTTCCTTGTGGAATATCCCCGCTTAAATAAGGCAGTAAAGTGACATGTATTGGATGCATATTTCTTGGTCCATCTTGTCAATACAGTTTATGGGTATCTTTCTATGGCTGCATCCGAGATCTTGCCAAAGCAGTGAGGGTGTAGTTGATAGAACTTTATCAATGCCGGTTATATATTTGATACTAGCCAAATTCAAGTGAAAGTGGAAATCCTAAACGTGCCAAAGCTGTCAGGAATACATCGGTAGCTTGAGTTTGTCATTGGAAAGTGAAGCCTTGATACGCCTCATTGTGAACGTGCCAAATCTGTCATAACGAGAAATGGTCAAGACCAAAATTAGGAGTCACTGGTGAGTGATTGACAATGAGTTGTCTACCTAATGAATAAACGTATGTGAGATTGTGCCAAAGCTGTGAGTCAAAATATATTCATGAGATCCTACTCTCACTATGGAATTCGATTTAATTATTGAATTCCCGTTCTCCGTTGGGGATTACACTATTACATAAAGTAGTGAGAGACACTACTGGGTTAAAAATCCATAACTAAGGCAGTCCATAATTTTATGGAAATTGCTGCTTTTGTTTTCCTTTATTTTATATTGTTGATAGAAATATACTTCTAATCCACTACATGTATATTATTTGAATATGTTTTCTGACTTTACTTATGATTGCGTGTTTCTAGAAAAGGTTCTAGAATGACTGTAGACTTAGATATTGTTAGATTAGTGAAAACCATTGGGAACTGTTGTTCCGATTTTCTTGAAAATCAAGATGGTTAGTGACTTAGTTTCTAAGTCACGATAAGTAATCTAAATAGATATATGTTTTAGGATAAAGTTGTCTAGAGAGAATAGTTTCTTGTGCAGTACGAATTGACCTGAATTAGTCCATGTCTCAAGATTCTTGACTGGCATTAAGAAAATCCCATTAAGTATTTATTTATCTTATATTGACTTCTCTTGGCTTTAGTGACTTCTAGAAGTCACGTGTTTGACACAGTTTGCTAATCAATTATTTGTAATTGTTGTGAATAATTGAAAGCAAATTATAAAGCTAAAGAAATGACCTGAATTAGTCCATGTCTCAAGATTCTTGACTGGCATTAAGAAAACCCCATTAAGTATTTATTTATCTTATATTGACTTTTCTTGGATTTAGTGACTTCTAGAAGTCATGTGTTTGACACAGTTTGCTAATCAATTATTTGTAATTGTTGTGAATAATTGAAAGCAAATTATAAAGCTAAAGAAATGAGATGTGTATAGTTGTGTGTTGAGAATATCGATTCACACAATATGACAATTGTAGGTATTGGATACCAGATCTCCCGTCTAGTTATTTAAAATATTGTTTAATAATTATTTTGATATTTGATATCAGAACTTGTGACTATTGGATAGTTACTTGTTCTTTATAAACAGTTGTTCCATATTTTAATATGACTAATAGTGTCATTGATGTAGAGATAAACATTAAGAAAATATTCGGTTAACTAAATAACTTAGAACAGTTCTTTATGAGATTTTATCATATAAGCATTTGATGCTTATTCTGTATGGTAAAGGATGGTCTGATACAAGATCACACCACATATCTTTATCCATTTAATGAATATTGTATTCAGTATGTGATTAAATCTCATTTAATCAATGATCGTCATTGGACCACAGATTTATTAAACTAATACATTGGATGTATGCAGTTTCATGAATTACAAATTGCCTTGGATAGTTTTCTTTACTTCGTAACTTAGTTAATGAATTGTCATGACTTAGTTACGTGTTTATAACAGAATGCATATTGAAAGTCTTGAATGGTTCGAGAACATTCAATGTGTTTCTGATGAAACGCGGATAGAATATTTTGAATGGTTCGAAATTATTCTATTTGAAGTGTTGAAAACTATATCTTTATAATTCAAAGCCAATCTTTGAATTGTTCAAAGATGTTTGATATGATCAAACATATGAATTTATGGCAATTAGTTCCAAAGTTATTTAATGAATGCGATTCTTACTCAATATTATTCTTCTACGGTTCCATCGTGATGGAATTGATCAGTGGGAGAAATCGAATCTTATATGATTTGATTCGTTTGATGTTGAGTGTTACCAAATTAGTTTCAATACTCTTGGGGATATGCTCCAGTAACTTTTATTCATCTTTTTAATTAAGGTTCCATTAGTTTCTACAGTTAAATATATGATATGTATAAGTAGAAAATTCAAAATTTGAAAAGTTTGAGATTTAAATCTTTTTTTTGTATAATGGTTATATAATTGAAAAGTACTTGCGCCTCGGAGGTACAAGTAAAAGTTTATCATTTATTATATTTAATAGAATATTGTATTCTATTTGATAAAATATCTTTTCTACGATACCGAGTAATAAAATTATTTTAGTACTTGGTATGTAACATTACATGTTGACCATTGTAGAAAAGACTTGACTTATTGAAGTGAAATGTGAGAGTGATAAACTATAAATGGAACCACATAATTAATAAGATGAAAAAACCCTTAGGAATATTTCGTATAAGTTTAATAGGATATCAGAATCATTTGCAAAAGTATTTGATACTTTATGATTCTGTTGTTTTCTTTTCGAAGAAAATTATCCTATAACTTATAATGGGAACGATATTTGATATCGATTTCGGAAATTCTCATTGAACCATAGATCTAAGATTGTTCATGGCTTACGATGATCAAGTTTTGAAATTGATTGAGCTTTCGTTATGAATTGTTCAAAAATTGTGCAAACTGTTTGCGCAACAAAAGTAAAATGAGCTTGATATGTTGGACAATTATGACCCATAGCATCACTATTTGTATGGAACATGGTGTTGTTGTACAAATTAACTATGTGACAAAGGAAATTACTCTTTTATCATTTGTAATTAGATTACCGGGATATATAAATGATAAAAGTCCATATGATTAGTTCCGGATTGATAAGATATGAGACAATATCAATCCATGAAGGTTTAATCATTAAAACATCCCTAGTCGTAGCATTATCGAGATTGGACATCGATAATGCGGAATAGACTAGTATTACACTTGTGCGTGTTATGGGAGAATAACGCTCATGCAAGTGTAATAGGAGGTTATGTTTACCGATGGTACGGAAACAGTTTCGCTCTGGATAGACCCCTCAGAATTCCATTGGTAGTATGACTATGTGTCTATGGAAGTCTGAATCAGGGTAGGTGTATTTGGTCTTAACCTGAGACTTGCACCGCTAATACTTGCGACAATCAATATACTTTGGTTTTGGTCGTCCAAGGCTTTAACAGGTTCTGTGTATGCCTCTTCTGGGTATATTGAGAATCGTAGTGTATTGGGTGTGATGTCAAGATGGAAGTATCACTCCAGTCATAGTGGAGATGATGATCACGTAGGATATGGAACTGGTGCTCTTATATGCTGCAGCTATCGGGATAATATGACTAGGTCATGCTTATCCGATTATAGAGACTAGTTACTAGAGATCCGATATGTGCTTCGCACGTGGCAGACACAATTCCAGCCCCAGGCCTAGCACGTGACATCCGATACTGGATCGCAATACGCTATACTGTTTATACTACGCCTGATATAGATTACATATTCCTTTAAGAATATTTTTGGAGAATTGGGTAGGCACGGTGCTTTGCTCGAAGCCAACCATACCTCGTTAATCGGTAAAAACATAGTACTAGGTACGTACGTGTTCGGATAGTCCGATGACCAGATTTACTGCCAACATATCCGGGGATCTCATGGGTCGCTTCCCGAAGATTCACCGATGACGTATGACTCGTACATAATTAATCTGGGATTAATTATAAGAGAGAAAATTAATATGGGATTAATTACGGAGATATTTTATCTGGGATAAAATATTTAAAGAGAGAGAACGATTAATTTAGAATTAATCGATAAAAATAATATATTCGATATATTATACGAAATTAGATTTCGATGCGAAATTAAAATTAGATTTTAATTCGGGCGAATGAGTTAATTTAGAAATAATTCGTTAGCAACGTGAATAGTAATTTGCTAGGCAAAATTATTTAATTAAATTTGATTTAATTACGTCGCAACGGAAAATTCATTAATTCGGAATTAGCGAACCCGAGCCCGGGAGTGTTTGCGGGGCCACTCGTATTTCGAATCAAGTGGGGCCCACAAGACACATCACGCGTCACATTATTAGTCATTCAAGTGATGGAGGTCTAATCACCTTTTTGGTGATTGACACATTGTCATCTTTGATTGATGGAAGTGGTTGAAGACTTTAAAGTCTTGCACCAAATTTTGAATTTGAAAATTGGTATTAGTTTTTGGAAAACAAATACACAAAACACATTTCTTCTCTCCTTCTTCTTCCTCACGGCATTGGGTGCCAATTTTCTCTCAAATTCTCTCATGGCCGAGAGTTACAAGGAGCAAAGGGAAATTTTGTGGCAAAATTTCCAAAGTGCTAGCACACTAAAGAGGTCTTACAAAGGTGATAGGGAAACCCATCTATGAGCATGGAATCCATTTATAAAGCTTGAAGATTGGAGATCTACAAATGGAGCTTGGCCGAATTCCATGGAGCACAAAGAAGGACCTTGGCCGAGAGCTTCAAGGAGGATTTTTGTGTTTCGTCGCATCCAAAAGCCGATCAAAGTGAGTATTCCGCAACTTTATCTTTGATGTATTCACACATTTCATATGCTTAATTTGATCTTGGGATAACCTAGAAACCCAATATGATAAAGGTTTGACCTTTATAGTATGATAGTGAGAGAAGTCATACTCAGTGATCTATTGTAGATTCTGAGAAAACTTGTCTCAAGTCACACCAATTGAACAATTAAAGATTTGTTGGTTAATGTTGATATTAACTATGTATTTTGGCTAAATAATGCAAAGTGGCGTTCCTGAATGATTTCTTCGAATGAGAGATCCATTGTGGTTTCTTTGTTTGAAGAGTTCATTCTAGAATGGCCCTAGAGTTTGTATTCTGCTAAGATCACAGTTTGATATAGTCAGATTATCTGATTTTATCAAAGCACAGAGAATACATATATAATAGTAGGGTCAATGTGAGCATACAAATTTCTTTCTAGTGTTATATATCTTAATGACATTATCATTATTAATGTAATAATGAAATGTTTGTGAGGTAAAAGGTTTACCTAAGTCTTTTTTTTCTCCATGAAAGCAGTGGGAGTAGTTTCTGATATATTTGATATAAAGTTTTATATATGATATAAAATAAGAGACTTATGAGATACTCCCATTAACATTAGATAAGATCTAATAAAGAACACAACAAGACTATTTGTATGACAGTTAGTATAACTGTTTGACAGTTAATGTGTCTCTTTTATATAATATTCATCTTTTGTAAATGATGATTCCTTTGTCGAAAGAGAAATTGATTAGAATGTCTAATCAATCTTATGCATTATAGGATGATACCATAATCAATACTATATTATGTACGATTAAATGTATCAATTTAATTATAATTGTTACGAATTATTTTGATATGATGCAGACCATATGATGTGGCTTGAAACATGTTCTTTGTGATCTTTGAGATATTAAGAACGAGTTTCTTATTCATAGAGAATATAGTCCGCAACCATTAGGGTCAGATTAGTTTTGAGTCTAATTATGACATTGGATGGTCTATGTCATATAAAGTCAGAAAAGATGCAGTGGGAGTGTCACGCTTGATTATACTGAATTAGTGGAATTCGTTGCAACTTATGAAGGATTGACTTATGAAGTTGCATAGTAACCTTATAGATTAGAAGTTTTGATATTAGTGTTGTGCTTGCTGTTGTCTACAAAGTATTTTGGATTTGATCTCTAAATACATAGACAACTTTATAGCTATAGCACAATATTGATATCACATCTGAGTCATATTGATGTAAAACTTGGGTTCTACAAAATATGAATGATGTTGGTTAAGGAAAACAATTGGGTTTGTTGGACAGACTCAATTTATTAAAGCGGGCTTACTTGTTGTTTCCTACCTCTTGAGTGATATATGAGCTCTTGAGGGCCATGAGTATGTGATACACAACGAGATGTGTAAATGATACCGTGGATTGACACTAAAGCAAGTGGGAGAAATTGTTAGGGTTGGTGCTCAGAGTGCCAATCCAAATCGTATTTATGTCCGATTCATAAATACAAACAATGTTTTTTTCCATAATATTACTTATTTAATGGTAGCACCTCTTGTCTTTTATACACATATTCGATCTAATTGCGAATAGATATCTAATTATGATTAGATTGAAACTAAATCTGATTTAGTGATACATGTATATTAGACAAAGACCATAGGATTTATAATGTAGTGCGCAGTTACAACGTAGTTTGTAATTAACATTGCGAAGTGTCACTATAATTTGTATGTCCTTTAATAAAGTTTCTGGTCAAGATTTACTAACATGGGTCGGTTAGTAAAATCCGCTGAGACCAGTACATATCGTATATCGTGACTTGGTCCGATGGTTTATCCCAATGAACTATGAGTCTCGGGAGACTCGTATAGACATGTAGGTGTTTATTTGATAAACACTGAACGACTCACTGAAGATTTCCTAATAGATGGTACACCAACGTCAATAGGAATCTTCTCGAGTTGAGCGAGTATAGTGGTCATTCGACTTGAGATACCATAGTGGATATATGAGTTATCCTCCACACTTTGATGGCAGTCACGTCACTGATCTATTTAGATCAGACATCCGTCTGTTCGTTGGGTGTGGACTGATGCTCATGATATATAGTGCATATCAAGATAGAATTCGTCAGTCCTGTATACAAGGCATAGGTATCCTACACATGTTTATGATCTAGTAAATCAATGGTCGTGGTATAACTTCGGAAGCAAGTTCCGAGTGTTATTTAGAGATCGTAAATCTGAAAGTCAACTATATTATACCATACAGATTTGACGTTCTTATCTATATCCCAGGTATAATATGGATAGCCAGTGATAGAGGGATTATACTTATGCAATGACCTCGACTTGCATAGTTTAGCGAGATTATCCGTGGTCGTCATAATTCATGAGTGGGTGAATTATGGACAAGAAATTGGATTTCGTGATGGATAAACCTAAACTTAGAGAGTCCCACAACATGAAGTGTACTCATTGAGCACTTGGGCAACGCGTTATGAATAATACAGATTATTTATAATACTTCACCGAATTAAATGAGTTAATTCGAATCGTTTAAACGGTTAAACGAAAACACATGCATAAGGGCATTTTTGATCATTCATGATTATTGTGTATTTGTATTTGATATATAATTTGATTAGATACACATTAATTAATTGTCAAATGAGATTTTGACAAATGTCACTTCTATACGTATTTTATTTAATGTAAATAAAATACATATGGACTAATAATTATATTAATTAACTATTTAGATATTTAAATTTTAAATAATTAAATGATTGATTGATATGTATATATTTCATAATTGTTATGGAATATATGTTGAATTATTATTGGTTACACATGGCATTAAAATTAAGGTTAAAGTGTTAAATTTGATTTGTGACTACTTTAACTTTATTTTTAATTTAATTAGATAATATTCATTTGTGATAATTGTTATCACACATGTTTATTATTTATTGGAAACATGTGACATGTTTTATTAATTTGATTTTGGATCAAATTAATTTTTTCCAAAAATGACAATTTTGCCCCCATTAAGTCGACAATGAGGATTTTTTATTGTAAAAAAATTTTCATTTCCTTCCAATGGCTTCCCATGGCCGAAAAACACATCTCCCAAATACTCTCAAATCTACTTGATGATCCAAGGAAAGAAAATCAAGAAAAAAACTAAGGAATTAGATGATTAAAGGTAATTCTACAAATCTCTAAGCTTAGAAAATATGTTTCTTATTTCTTGATGATCTAGTGAGATCTAGGGTTTCTTCTTTTCTATAAGTTTGGGGCTTTTGGATTTTGAGGATGAATTGGAAGGCCTTGTGCATGTGTGAAGTTGTTTTGGATGATATTATTGTAATATTGATTCAATTTTGTCATTTGATGATAAGTTTCCATTCTAGAGTGTTATGACCACTCTTGTAATGCCTAGAATTGTTCTTGGATGCTTCATTGGTGGTGACTTTAATTGGTTTTTAGATTAATATGATTAATGTTGAAAAAGTTGGATTAAAGCATGAAAAATTGATTATTTTTGTTGCAAAATAAAATCTGGAAAAAATGGGTTGATTATGATGAAAATGATGTCATTTGAATGTATTGGATGTGTTTTGAGTGTTGGAACAATTGCCAGAAATTATTTCGGATTTGAAATAAGCGAAAACGGCGAAAAATGGCGTTACCGGGTGACTTTTGAGCCAACCGGGTGACGGCTGCCCAAATAGTGAATTTGTCACTGTTCGGACAGTCCATGAACTGCCCTAACACTATTGGGGCTGACATGGGCAGCCCCCATGTGTTTTGGGTAGTCGTTTTGGTCAAAAATGCGTTTTATACCATTTTGCGGAAAAATATTTTTGTAAAAGTTTCACGATGTTTCTTGACTATTTATGTTATTATTTGATATCGAATAAATATGTTTAGGTGAAATATGAATAAATTATTCATATTAGATATTGAATAATTTATTCGGTAATTTTAAAAGTTTTAAAATTACGATTTCGCCCGAACCACTCTGCCGTCACGCCCTGCGTCAAAACCCCAATAGTCTTTTCGTTCAATGATCTTTCTAATCACGCGATATTTCCTTTCCACGTGTTTAGACTTGGAATGCGCTCTCGGCTTCTTAGCCTGCGCAATCGCTTCACTATTATCTTCGTAATACTTGGCACAATGTCAAGTTCTGTGATAAAATTTCTACTCCAAATAGCTTTTTTAGCAACTTCTGAAGCCGGCTATTAATTTTGCCTCATAGGTGGAATCAGCTGTTGAGCCTTCCTTTGAACATCGCCAACTAATCGCACCATTATTAAGGGTAAATATGTATCTGGATGTAGACTTTATATCATCTGGATCTCCTTGGAAGTTGGAGTCTGTATTACCCTTAACTTGTAGCTCATCTTCTCAATATATGAGAAACTTATCCTTAGTACCCTTAAGATATTTCAGGATATGTTTCACGATCGTCCAATGATTATTACTTGGATTAAATTGATGTCGGCTAGTCACACTGACGCCGAAACTGATGTCAAGTCTCATACATAGCATATCATACATAATGCTTCAATTACAAGAAACATATGGCAAGTTAGACATTCTAACTCTCTCTTCCTCAGTCTGAGGTTCCATTTTCTTTGAAAGATATATGCCTATGGAAAAGGTACATTTACTGTCTTACAGTTGGTAAAACTGTACCTTTCTAGCATTTTATATATGTATGTAGATTGCGACAACCTTATAAGCTTCCTCACTCTATCCTGGTATAGCCTTATACCCAGTATATAAGAAGCTTTACCCATGTCTTTCATGGAGAAGTTCTTGCAAATATTGGTTTTTACAATTTCCATCAATCCTATATCATTCCCAATGATAAGAATATCGTCTACATACAAAATAATGAATATTATCATGCTCATACTAACTTTATTATAAACACACGGTTCTTCCACATTATTGATAAATCCAGATAATCTAATTATCTCATCAAAACGACGATTCCAGCTCTAGGATGCCTGTTTAAGTCCATAAATGGACTTCTTGAGCTTACAAACCAAGTTTTAAGTCTTACTGGATACGAAACCATATGGTTGTTCAATATAGATTTCCTCCTCTAGGAATCCATTTAGGAAAGCGATTTTCACATCCATTTTCCATATCTCATAATCGTGATATGCAGCAATGGCTAAAAGAATCCTAATGTATTTTAGCATGGCTACTGGTGAAAATGTTTCCTCATAGTAAGTCCCATGACGTTAAGTGTAACCTTTCGCTACCAGTTGGGCCTTAAAAGTTTCTACCTTTCCATCGGGCCCTCGCTTTCTTTTATAAACCCATTTACAACCAATAGGTTTAACTCATTCAGGAAGTTCAACCAAGTCCTATACTTGATTTTCATGCATAGAATCCATCTCGGACTCCATGGTTTCCTGTCATTTTCCCGAATCGATATCCAATATCGCCTGTTTATACATAGTCGGATCTGTTTCCTCAAAGAGGAGAACTTCAAGGCTCACATCAGATGTTAAGAACAATCTCTAAGGAGACCTTGATATTCTATTCGACTTAACGTAGAACCTATATTTTAGATCATTTACCTAGTTGGATTTCTAATTCCATCTGAGGTTCCTTAATGTTGGAATCAAACTCATCAAGTTCAATTTTCTACAATTCTCACTTTCTCTCAAAAATTCATTTTCAAGAAAAGTGACAAAACGAGCAACAAATATATTTCATTGCTCAAAATCATAAAATTGATTTCCCAAAGAATTTTCAGGATATCCAACGAACCTGTACTTATACCCATGGGTTCTAGTTTATCCTGCTGCGCAACTCTAACGTATGCAGAACAACCCCAAATTTTGAATATCTAAGACTTGGATTTATACTGAACCATATCTGATATGAGGTCATAGAAATAGCTTTCGATAGAACTCTGTTAAGTATGTGGGCAACATTAAGTAAAACATAACCCTTAAGGGTGGCAATGGGCCGGGCCGGGCTGGGCTCGGGCTTAGATAAGCCCGGCCCGAGCCCGACAAAAAAAAATGCCCGGGCCCGGGTGTCTTTCGGGCCCGAATTTTTAAAAAAAAAATTAAAAAAAATTAAAAACATACAAATACATAGTATATTCACACTATATGCAAAGACAATTCACAAATAAATCACAAGTTTCATCGATAAATTAACAATTTAAATGCTACAAACAAATAAAAATGCTACAAACATATTAAAAATATATATATAATTATATATGTTTTTTTTTTGTTTCGGCCCGGGCAAAAAATGGAAAGCCCGGCTCGAGCCGAGCCCGAGCCGGGCTTTTATTACAGGGCCCGACCCAGGCTTTTTTTGCCCTAGGCAAGGCCAAAGCCCTGGCGGGCCGGACCGGACCTGGGCTTTTCTGCCACCCTTAATAACCCCAAAGGTAATATGAAAAATCTGTATAAGTCATCATAGATCGTACCATGCCTAATAAAACACGATTTCTCCGTTCAGACACACCATTGTGTTGAGGAGTTCCTAGTAGGCTATTTTAGGCGAGAATCTCATTTTCCCTTAAATAACTTCTGAATTCGTCACTCGTGAATTCACCGCCTCAATCTGATCAAAGACACTTGATGAATTTTTCGGTTTGTTTTCTACTTCGTTTCAGAAAATTTTGAACTTTTCAAATGTTTCCGATTTATGTCTCAACAACTAGTCATATTCATATCTTGACTTATCATCCATGAAAGTCATGAAGTATGTTGAACTATTATGAGCGGCATGATTTAATGGACTACACACATCACTGTGTACTAGTTGCAATAAATCTTCACCACAATGTCTAACATCAAGAAATGTGGCCTCTGTCATTTTCCCTTGGATACATGACTCACAAATCGGATAAGGATCTAAGGTAAGATCTTCAATCAAATCATTCTTAACTAATTTTGATAGACGTCTAACACCTATGTGGTCCAATCTCATATGCCATAATTCAGTATTATTTAATTCAAATCTTTTAATTATATTTTCCTTTACATTAAAGACTGTTGGTGTTCCTAGAACATGCCAAGGATCTATAAGTCATGATTTAGTGTGTGAATAATAAGAAATAAATACGGAAAAACTTACTTTGAGTGGATGTAGTTCAAAACTTTCTTTGTATTTGAGGAAGTTCCAAGCTTTTCTTTGTGTTCCAAACTCATGGAATTGGTTTCCCTATCACCTTGTTTGCTCTTTGAAGTGCTAGCTCACAATAATTTTTGCAACAAAAACTCCATGGGAGAGGGAGAGAGTCACGACATTAGAGGGAAAAGAGAGAAGATGAAATGCTGTGAACAATAACTCTATCTAACTTCCAAAGTTGACTTGGTTTAAATACAAAGTTTGTGTGTTGAAATTGGTTTGAGTGTTTTATAAGTAAAGCAAGCCTTACTTTCAACAAATCAAGCCCAACCACTTCCATCACATGTCCAACAAGTTGATGTAAGTGAAGTGGGTCCCACCACTTTTAAATTCCAAATTTAAGTCGGCTAACTCAACACGCAATTCCGCTCGGGCCCGGGTTCGTTTAATTCTGAACTAAACAAATTTTCCATTGCGACATAATTAAATCCAATTTAATTAAATAATTATGCCTCGTAAAATTATTACGAAAGTCACTTACGAATTAATTCTAAATTAATTAGTTCGCCCATATTAAAATCTAATTTCAATTCCGTATTGAAATCCTATTTCAATTAATATATCCAATATGTTATTTAATCGATTAATTCCAAATTAATTGCTCTTTCTTCTATTTGAATTTTATCCCAGATAATTCTAGCCGTAATTAATCATAGATTAATTCTGTTAGAGTTAAATTTCATCGGTGAATCTTTGGGAAGCGACCCAAGAGATCCCTGGATATGTTGGCAGTAAATCCGGTTGTCGGACTATCCAAACACGTGCGTACCCGGTACCCCGTTCTTACTGATTTACAAGACATGATTGGCTTCTTGGAAAAGCACCGTGCCTACCCAATTCTCCAGAAATATTCTTTTAAGGAATACATAATCTTTATCAAGCGTAGTATACTAAGTATTGCGCATTACGATCCAGTATCGGATGTCACATGCTAGGCCTAGGGCTGGAATTGTGTCTGCCCCGTACGGAGCATATATCGGATCCCTAGCAACTAGTCTATTTAATCGGGTAATCATGACCTTGTCATATTATCCTGATAGCTGCAGCATTTAAGAGTACCCGTTCTATATCCTTGTGTGATCATCATCTCCATATGACTAAAGTGATACTTCCATCTTGACATCACACCCAATACACTACGATTCTCAGTATACCCAGAAGAGGCGTACACAGAACTTGTTACAGCCTCGGACGACCAAAATCAAAGTGTATTGATTGTTGCAAGTATTAGCGATGCAAGTCTCAGGTTAAGACCAAATACACCTACCCTGATTCAAATTCCCATAGACACATAGTCATACTTCCAATGGGATTCCGAGAGGTCTATCCAGAGCGAAGCTGTTCCCGTTCCAACGACTAACAAAACCTCATATCACACTTGCATAAGTATCCAATACTTAAATATACGAGAACCATGTCGTTATGCTTTCATAATGCGCACAAGTGTATTACTAGTCTATTCCGCATTATCGATGTCCAGTCTCGATAATACTATGACTAGAGATATTTAATGATTAAACCTTTCGTGGATTAATACTGTCTAATATCTTATTAATCCGGAACTAATCACAAGGACTTTTATCATTTATATATCCGAGTAATCCAATTACAATTGATAAAAGAGCAATTTCCTTTGTCACATAGTTAATTTGTACAAAAAACACCATGTCTTTTACAAAAAGTGATGATATGGGTCATAATTGTCCAACAAAGACATCTCGATATGTTTCCAAAACATAATGACCGTTAGATAAAGAACAGACACATATCAAATAGTTATATTTATCTTATAAACATAAAACATTATCTTTAATGTTTATTTTATATCACTTTTTATCCAATATCGGTAATAACATTATTTGTCTGATAAAAGAGGGTACATAATAAAAGTCATGTAAAATTAATTTACATCCATTAGGGAGATCTAGAACAACCGTTCTTATGGCATTGACATCCAGTGTCTCGCCATTCCTAACTCTAAGCTGGATATCCCATTTGATCAGTCTTCTTTTAACTCTCATGGATTGCATATAGTTGCAAATATGAGTGAGACTACCAGTGTCTTACACCCAACTACTATTTGCATCTAAGGCTAATGAAATGTCAATAGTAGGAAAAATATAAAGTGTACATGGGGTTCCTGCTTTTCCTTTCATCTCTGGACAATCACGTTTCCAGTGTCCAGAATTTTGGAAATTTAGACATGCATCACAAGCTACATGCGGTCTTGCAGTTTTTTCTTGGAGTCTTTCTTCTTATTTCCCATTTTAATCTTCCTAGACTTCCTATAAATCTTTGAAGAGCTTGTTCCTCCATAAAGATATAAAGTGGGATTCCATTTCTTCAAATCATGCTCTGCCATGCGTAACATATTATGAAGTTCTTCATATGTGGCTTGTATTGAATGCATCACAAACCCAACATATCTCAATAGTTTTGACTCTACGACAAGGCGGATGTTCATCTCCCACTCTAAGTAGTTCAAGGCTTTTGTCAGATTATTGGAATCCAAAAAACCACGCTAATGGATTTGCAGCAGCCTTCTACAAGACAACAATTAAACACTAGCATAATATTTTCATTTCAATATAAAAATACTAATACAATTATGGATTTTAAATCTATTAGTGAACTCCCACTACTTTACGTAATTCCGTAATATTCCTTAATGGAAAAATAAAAATTGGGCAATCAAATTTCATAGTTGGAAGTGGATCCCATGAAATTTACTCCAGCCTCACAATAATGAAGGTCTTGGCCTTTATAACTCATTAGGTAGACCTCAAAGGTCAATCACATCCATGTGACTCCTAAGTTTGGTCATGAACTGTTTCTTATCCTCACAATAATGACAGTATTGGATTGAGAAGTATTGCAGGTGTATACTTGTCAACGTGCACTAATAATGATGGCATTGGATGACTACGTCAACTCATCACGCTACATCTAATATTTTACCGGAACGACCTAAGTTCTGACCATTTATACCCTCAAAATAATGATGGTATTGAGCATAAGTAATAAGAACTCATTCATCTCCATATTGACAAGACGAACCATCCAATAATGCTCCAATATTATTAATACTATTATTTAAAATAAAGTAATCACCTAATCACATGAGATTTATGGCAATCAAGTCATTAACATGCTTGGGATAAAATAAAAATTTTAATTTAAAACATACAATACATATCCAATATGAATTATGTAAAATAAAATTAAAATTACAGACGCATAGATTCAAAAAAATGTCAAACATGCAACATATGTTGTGTGGTTAAGACCTGCTTTAATCGTATTTTTTGGGGCGAATGTGGGACTCCTAGGGTTGGATCGGTGTCACGCGCAGCGGAAGTGGGTCTAATTCATGGGTTTCAAACATGGGTGTATTGTTAAAAAATTTAATGGAATACTATATTTTATTACGGAGTGTATAGAAAAACTGGGACTGAATCAGAGTCCGGAAACAGAAAAACAGGAGAAAACAAAATCAGGGAGCGACATACGCGCACGCACAGTGCGTATACACTATGCATACAGTGTATGCCTCTTATTAATTTTTTTTTTAAATTATTCCTTCATCAGCTCTCTAGAAACAAAGAGCTGATGGAAATGTGTGTTTTACCCAATTTCATTTCAACCTTCCTTAAACACTTCTAAACACCCAAAATTTAATTTGTAACATCAAAACCAACATCAACACATATTAAAGAAAAAAATCATATTTTCCAAAATATCAAATATTTTTACAAAATATAAATTTATTCAAATTACGTACATGCATAAATTCTGAATCCAAAACACAATTCAAATTAGAATCCCACAATGAAATGACTCATGAACAATTTTAGGTCACTCAAAAGTGGTCAAGTGATTCTAGAATGGTAGCTATAGCTCTAAGCTTTTATCTATAGTTCCAAACTCTAATTTTATGTTTATGTCCAATATAAATATTTTGACCCAGTCAGAAGCATATTGTGTTTATGATTTATTAGCCTAATTTCAATATCAAGCTATGTTATTATATATCCAATACATAATACATCACTATATGTTTCACTAATGATATATCACTAATAAAAATATAGCTTTAGAGAAGATCAAACTTACCTATTAAGTTTGATACCAAGATCTAATCTTCTTCTCCTTGTTGAAATGTTGTACAAAACTTCCAAACCTAGCAAGTTTGATTCCAAGATCCAATCTTGATTCCAAAATTAGCAAACTTGATTCCAAGATACAATCTTGATTTCTCCTTGTTGAATTGTTGTAGAGAACTTCCAAAGCTTCTCTAAACACTTCTTGTACTTAAACTAATATTTCTAAATCTTGATTGTTTTAGTTTTCACAAACTTAACTTTCTAAACTCAATCCTAATTAAAAACTTGCTCAAACTTGCCTTTTATAGCAAAACTTATGTAATTTTTAAATAATAAAAATCTTAATCAACTTTTAGGTGGGCTTAACCCAATTTGTCCAAATATGTATAATTAGATGTGACTAATCACTTTTGTCTATCACTTTGATTTAATCCAATTAAATCAAGACAAAGTTTAACCAATGAATTAGTTGATTGTCTACCACTTTGATTTAATCCAATTAAATCAAGCCAAATACACATATTATTACATATTTATAATTACCAAAATATCCTCCAATGATAGAGATATTTATAAAATTACAACAAAGTCCTTGTGTGATTTTGGATTAATCCATCTAATCCAATTGAATCAAAGTAAATAATTAATGTTATTCAATAATACTTAATTATTTTAATTGATAATTATAATATCAAATATTATTTTCTATCAAATATTATCAGCTACCCAAGTGCTCAACGAGTACACTTCATATTGTGGGACTCTCTAAGTCCAGATATGTTCGTCATATAAGTCTTGCTTATATGTACGTAATTCGGCCACCTCTGAATTCGCCAAGAGCACGAATGACATTTCCGAACTATACAAGTCAAGGTCATCACATATGTTTAATAATCCCTCTATCGTAGGCTATCCAAGTTGTGCTTAAGAAACATAGATTATACCATCAAGTTTTCGAGGCGCACATCTCATGTCGACATGTCCACGATTCTTTACAACTAATCAGAACACCATTTCTGATATATATGATCCACCATAGGTGATCGATTTTTGCCAAAGTCTTAAAAATCATGACTTACTCACATATATACCTAAACCCCTTATGGCATACATACGGGCCTACAAATCATATCTTGATACACATTTGATTAATGAGTGCATCAATCCACACCCAACGAACATCTAGCGGTCAGACCATGAATGGTCTCTAACATATATGGCATCAAAGTATGAAGGATCACACAAACAATCATCGCTATCTTATAGTCAAATGATCACATATGCTACTTGACTCAAAGAGATTTATATTGATTATGGGGTGTACTTCTAACTGTTAGGAATCACTTGTGAGTTATTCAGTATTCGCTCCAATGAATACTTCATATCTATATGAGTTTCCTTTAGTCATAGTACATTGAGTTGAACCATTGGAACTCCAATTCCAATATATGACATGTGCTAGCCTTATAGGTTATAGGAATTCGATCGTATTCAAAAACCAACGATTAAGAATATTTACTTTAAAAATAATTTATAATAGTAATATTATCCTAATATCGGACCATCCAGTTTCCAATATTACTACATGACTATTCTAAAGTCGATGTCATTCTTACCATATTTATATATCAATCTAATATGCATAATGACATTACTATTAATAAGGTTTGAAATGAAAATGTAGTTATATATTAGTAAATAATAAAATATAATGTACAATACATTATTTAGATTGGCGCTTCGAACACCAACTCCAATAGATGCCATGATTAGAGAAAATTTGAGCCTTGTGAACAACAATGAAGTGAGTTTGTTAAGGATTCTAAGCTTAAAGTGGAGCTGCTGGATGATAAAAGTAGTGGAGGGGTTGGTGAGACTGATGTTGTACCACAAGGTGACACTGAAGGTGTAGATGTTCTGGTGATGATACACCAGCAGCTCCAGACTTGAGGGATTATAACCTTGCAAGAGATAGAGCCAGAAGACAGGCTAGGCCATCAAAGAAATAAGCCTATAACAGTACTTTTGCATATGCCAATTTGATATCTTATACATTGATGAGTGATGAGGATATTGAAGTTGAGGAAGCCATGAACTACTCTGAAGCCTTACAAAGTAGTGACAATGACCAATGGCTTCAAGCAATGAGAGAAGAGTTGGACTCCTTGAAGAAAAATCATACTTAGGATCTGATAAGAACTCTAGAAAAGAAGAGGGGTGTGAGCTATAAGTGGATATTTAAAAAGAATGAAGGCATTCCAGGAGTTGAACCTTCAAGGTTGGTGGCCAGAGGTTTCATTAAAAAAAGAAGGAGTGAACTTTAATAAGATATTCTCTCATGTGGTTAAACATAGTTCCATAGGATTCTGTTGGCCATTGTAGCTTTATAAAACTTGGAGCTTGACTAAATGGATGTTAAAACTGTCTTTCTTAATGAGATTTTTGAAGAAAAAATTCTGATAGCTCAACCAGAGGGTTTTCAAGAGAAGAGGAAAGATGATCATGTGTGTTTGCTCAATAATCTCTCTATGGCTTGAAGTAGTCTCCAAGACAATGATATATAAGATTTGATAACCTTATGGTCTCTCACAACTATAACAGGAGTAAGTATGATAGTTGTGACTACTCTGGGGGGTCATATCAAGGTAGAGTTGTGTATCTCTTACTGTATGTAGATGATATGCTCATTGCAAGCAAGAAAATGAGTGAGATTGAAATATTGAAATACTTACTGAATACAGAGTTTGAAATGAATGATCTTGGTAATGCCAAAAGGATTCTAGGCATGGAAATAAGGAGTGATAGACCTTATGGT